>JACFYI010002086.1:1215763-1229618 GCA_014898755.1 Handroanthus guayacan
AGAAGAGATAGTCGGCGGGAGAAGGGAAGTGAGGGAAACTTTTAGGGTAAAATTTTAGGGCGCCAAATAAAAATTATATAATTACATAAAAGTAGCAGGAGTTTAAAACCCCAGCAAATATTTTATTTTTTTAAAAAAAACATATATAGTTTTTCTTTAAAAAAATAAATATAATTCTTAGATGGGTAACTGCTACGAATTACTCAAAATTTCCACTATCTATACAACCCCCACATAATAGTATATTTAGTAAGGGTTCAAAATAACCCCCGCTAAAAAACTCCCACTAATATACTTATTTTTTGTAGTGTATATCGAATATGTCAAACAATTTGAGCTAAAATTTGGACAAGATAAATAATAATTCAAGCTTAGAACAATCCAGAGAGGTGTGTCATGGACATTTAAACACCAAAAGTTTGATAAATAGAAGAAAAAACATTCTAGAATAGGCGCTACCGCGCTTGCGCACTCGTAGTCCACTAACCTAGGCGCAGCATTAGGCGTCGTCGCCCTGAGTCTATTTTTTTTTTTTTTTTTTAATACGGTTGAGTAAAATAGCAAGACTAGTTTTTTAAATCTTTTAATGTCCATGAGTTACCAACAATAGATTATATTCAAGCTTAAATGTCCATAGTTACATTGTTTTGGCAACCAAGGCAATGTACAAGAAATCATTAAGGAATTCAAAGGAAATTCATAAAAGTTGCCAAGATTGAATTCATAAGCCCAAGTTTCATCGTCTAATGACAAGGTACCTAGCAAGGAAATTTGAGATTACATGAAACATTGGTCCAAGAGTCAAATGTCCTTCAAGACAAGGCATTATACTCAAATAGGGATCAAGAACTCATCAAGCCAAGGAATAGTCGTTACTCCTTACGTTAATCCTTTGATTTCAATTCTAATATAGTTCCAAGTTCCAAATGCCCCAAGTATCAATACATAGAAGTTAAGTTATCATTTTTATTAGATATCGCATAATCATTTCCTATAATCCAACCATTATATGACAATAACCATAATAGTTTAACTCACCCTAGAAGATTACCTAAGAAAGGAGTTGTTCCTCCCAAATATTTCCTTGATCTTTACAATATGAAATCTTGAAAGTTATATGTATTCTTGAAGAGAGAGATAGAAGAAGAGAAAGATTACAGAGCAAAATTTGTAATATGGAGTGAAAAGTGGTGTCTTGCAAGAATTCTCATCTATTTATAGAAGTGTTGGGCAAGTTTTGCAATTTTTTAAAACTGAAGGGCTTTTTGAGGTGTTAAAAGTAGACAAGGTCTTGCAATTTTTCCACATGCATGTAACAGTTGGCCACTAATTTTTGTTGATTAAAAATTACAATATCTTTCTTAAAATAGGGAAAGAAAATCCGGCCAAATCCTAATTTTTCATATATTTTTATACTTTTATAATTTTTTTGTTTTTTTTTTTTTGAAATTTTGTTGGGCTTTGGAAAATCTTTGGATCTTTAGTTTGGGCTTTGAAAATTTTCTTTGGCCAAAAATATGTGTTTGATGAAATTTTGGTTACAAGAAAATTATTAGGAGTTGTGATGAAATATTTGGTTGTGGGAAAAATTATTTAGTAAATGCGATAAAAGATTTTTAGGTTTAAATCATAGAATTTTGAAAATAGAATTAGGGAATTTTTGTATTTTTTATTTTTTATTTTTTTGGTTTTTGGTTATTACATTCTCCCTCTCTTCAAGGAATTTAATCTCTAAATTTGTATCTTTATTCAAAGAGATGAGAATATCTCTCTTGTATTTCATCCTCACACTCCTAAATAACTTTCTCAACTTTCTGGTTTCATAAGTTCTCGAATCTAATGGTCTAGGAGATCACTTTGAATAGGTAAGTCAACGTGATCTATGACTTGCGAAGGGTCCGGATGGTTTCCATAACTGAGATACGTGAAAGACATTGTGTATTTCAGTGAGGTTTGTGACAGATCTAGTCTATATGGCATTGATCCTATGCACTTGAAAAATCTCCAAGGTTCCTATATATCCAGGAGTCAACTTGTTGCTCTTGCCCATTCTTCGAATTTTTTTTGGGAGGTAACTTTTAGAAATACTTGATCTCCTACTTCAAACTCTAAATCCTTCCTTCACTTGTCAACATAACTTTTCTAGCTATCTTGTGTGGCTTTCATATTCCTTATGACGATCTTATCTTATCAATTGCCTCTTGAATCATTTTTGGCCGAAGTTCGTCTTTATCTGTTTCTGAAACGCTTATGATTTCGTCCAAGTCCCAATGTAAAGGTGACCTATACTTTCTGCCATACAGAGCTTCGCAAGGTGCCATTTGAATTGAAGCCTGATAATTGTTATTTTAGGCAAACTCTACGAGAGGTAGGTGTTTGCCCCAGTTTCCAGGAAAATTCAAAACACAGACTCGCAACATGCCTTCAAGAATTGAATTACCTTTTCTGATTGATCGTCAGTTTGAGGATAAGCTGTTGTGCTGAATTGTAACTTCGTTTCCAAATGTTCCTATAAGCTTCTCCATAGCCTTGCAGTGAACTTCGACACTGAACTTCGAATCCCTATTGAAAATAATGATTTGAGGAATTATGTGTAGCCTAGTAATTTCCTTAATGTATATCTTAGCCAACTTTTCGACATTGTATTGGGTCTTGCCAGACAAAAAGTGTGCAAACTTAGTTAGTCTATCTATCACAATCCAAATACTATCACATCCTCATCTTACCACCAGTAGACCCACTATGAAGTTCGTGGTGATCTGGTCCCACTTCTAGCTTGGAATTAGAAGTGGTTGTAGTTTCCTGAATGGTGTCTGGTGCTTTGCTTTTACAAGCTAATAGGTTAAACATTTTTGGACATAAGCTATCACGTCTCGTTTCATTCCTTCCCACTAGAAATTTTGTTTCAAGTATATGTATATATTCGTTCCTCCAGGATACACTGAATACTTGATTTGATATGCTGCTGATAATAACCTCTCTCGCACCCTTTCAAGAATGCACATTGTATTCTTAAACTGAAGTAATCCATTCATATCAATTCTAAAATCTGAACCTTTTCGTGTGCTCATCGTGGACTTAAGTTTTTATATCCATTCATTCTCCTGTTGAGCCTTTAAGATATTACTGTATAGTTTAGGATATATGCTCAAGCTTCCTAATCTTCCTTCACAACTCAGAGCACTAGCTACAACATACGCTTTACCCAGACGGTAAGCAATCAAAAAATCATAATCTTCCAAAAATTCTATCCACCGACATGGTCTCAAATTCAAAATTTTCTAACTAAAGATGTATTTAAGGCTTTAGTGATCTATGAAGACTTCTACTTTTGCCCCGTATAAATAGTGTCGCTACTTTGCTAGAGCGAAAACTATAGCTACCAATTCTAAATCATGAGTAGGTTAATTCTGCTTATGACTCTTCAACTTTCTTGAAACATAAGTAATTACCTGTCTTTTTTGCACCAACACACAACCCAAACCTTCCTTAGTGGCACAATATACACCATAAATTCCTCAGATCTATTTGGTAGTGCTAATATCGGGGCTGTGGTCAATCTTCTCTTCAACTCCAAGAAACTTTTCGTATAGCATTGGTTCCAATCAAATCTTTGATCCTCCTGAGTTAATTTAGTCAAAGGACTAGCTAGTTTGTGGGTAGATTTAGGTTTATTACTATAAAATATTTGGTAATCACCAAAAGGTCGATTAAATTATTCTTGTAAAATAAAAACATGATTGTTAATGATCAAGTATGCTTCTTTTAAATTTATTTCGTATATCCATAGATGGCATATGCATCTAATTAGAACATATGATTGTTAATTCCAGTTAATATTTGTTTATCACCTAAACAAGAACTTTGATATATTACGATGCTTTTATAAATTTTTTGAAGTATAGTTATGTTATTATAAAAGTATTGGTGTACATATTATTTCCTAGCATTGCAGTATTTGTTCTTGTTTCTACGCATTCACATGTTTCATTTGTTCCTTTATTTAACAAATTGAATTTCTTGAATTAGTGCGGACAACTCTAGTTTCGCATAGGTGTCACTTCAAGTAGAGAAACCCGCTACCATTGCTAGGTAAAAGAGTGTCCATAAACTTTGGGAAGGATTGAACACATTAAGTTTGATGTTCTTGACAATGACATTAGCAAACAACAAGCTAGACATTAAATCTACTCTTCCTCAAATTGATAGTGCTAAAATATTTATAAAATTTGTGAAAAAGTGTTTTCAAACTGGATAAGTCTCTTGTTAGTATATTAATGATGTATTTTGACCAACATAAAGTTAGATGAATCTTTTACTTTGCATTAACATGTCCTTGAAATGACAAACTTAGCGGCAAGGTTAAATACTTTGGGAATTATTTTAAACAAATCCTTTTTGGTACAATTTATATTGATTTCCTAGCCTCATGAGCACTACAACAAAAAATTAATTAGCTATATAATTCAAGCCCATTAAATTTGATCAGAACACTATATTTTTATTTTTATTTCCTTGAAAGGAACCTAGAAAACACCATAATGGGAATTTAAAAAAAAATCATGAAAATTAGACCAACTATGCAACATTTTCTAACAATCAACAATAGATTTTAAATCCCAATACACTATTTCCATTTCAAATGAATTATAACACTACGATGGACAAGTGAAGTTTACATGAATTGACTAGTGTGCTCAAAAAGAGGCAAGATTAAAGAATCAAAAGACTCATTCAATACATTTTAAGTAATCAACAAGTTGTAAAGAGCTCTAAAGGAAAAGATGAAAGGGGAACTGGGGGAGAGGGCAGAGAGAGAGAGAGAGAGAGAGAGAGAGAGAGAGAGAGAGAGAGAAAGAGATTTGCGCTACTTGATTGATTCTTCTAAAATAGCTCAAATTCTTAAAAACGAGTAAAAAGTAATTTTTGTGGTAAAATTGGACACTTGGAAGAAAGATTGCTTGAAATGTAAGGCATTTGAAAAGAAAGATATTCCTTTTGCTTTAGTATGTTTTGAATCAAATCTTACTCTTGTCCCTTACAATAAATGGTGGATCGATTCTATCTCAATAACTCATATCTCCAATATGATTTAGGGACTCGATATCATACAAGTGTAAAGCCAAATGAAAGATTGGCATGCAAAACTTCTATAAGACTTTCATATTTAATCCATACATAGATAATTGGGCAACTTCATTTTATGAAATGCATCTGGTTGAAAATAGACTATGGGACATAGTTGATTCATATGACAATGATCGTTAAATATGTCTTTATGGTCATGATCTTGAAATTATTCCAAATTATAGAATCTTTAAGACAAGGGCATCAAAGATTCGGAAAGACATGCCTTAATGATGCACGCTCTAAGTATAGGATGATCCCCTATTCCATAGGTGATCAGTATAGAATTACCAATGTACATTAGTGGCTGCCTATTATAGAACAAGGTCAATAATTGACTCCAATAAATAATTTCAAAATGATAGCTGTAGTGGCTTATCAGTAATAGATATTCTCATACTTATGATAATGCATATAAGTAATCCTTAGACTTGAGGTTCCATAGTAACCTTGTGCATCAACTTTTATGCTTTAATGCATGTCATCCTGATCACATGGCGGGTCATATAGGGTTTGCTTTGGTGTAAGATACTTATCAATGAAGGTTTGTAAGCACCAATAAGGAATCTATTACTCATCTTATTGAATGAGTTAATCTCCTATGTTTTCTGTGGTACTCGACTCTAAAAATTCTTGTGCAAGAGTGTAATAATTTGGAAAAGTTTATAAAGTTGAGATTACTTGAACCATTCATAAAGAGTAGTTACATGATTATTGAGGCTAGAAGAAAACTAATTAATTTATTGTCGTAGGTATCAAACAGGGAAAAAGAAATGGAAAGATTGTATTTGCATAGTACTCATGACTGGAAGGGTTGATACACTTTAATTTCCTTATTAATTAAGCTTTACAGGCTTCTTTCCAAACATCACTATGAAGATTGGGTACTCTTGAATTAATAGAGATTAATTTAAGAATGATTCCTATATTTTGTTGTGGTTTACAATATAAAAATTTTAAATTTTTACTGCTTTTATGTTTTGTGTTTTCTATGCCATCGTTAGTTTCAGCATTTATGGAGAATGGAAACAAAGGTCAAATTGAAGCAATGACGCTTACCATTTCGTGTTAGATATTAGGAATTATTTACATTTGTTTTGAACTCTGTATGTTCGTACGTTTCCTCATAGTGTACTTTCGTTATTGAAATTGGATGAAGTAGGATTTTCTTTTAAGTTTGGATTTTGATCTTTTAGTTTGTATAAGTACAATTAACTTTTTGGTTCGAAAGTTTAAAGTGACGGTCTTTACAAACTTAAGCTTGACACTATTTATATGAGAACTTAATGACCTTGCTAATAATATTGGAACTAAATATAGTTTAATTGATTAGGATTTTGCTTACTCGTAGCATAAACATTCAGGTCATATATCCAAAAAAGTACTAGATGGTAGGCAGTTACTCCTCTCCTAAAGATGTCCAAACATCCGCAATTAGTGATGCAAGTTCTACTCTGATAACTAGCAAGCGATCAGCAAATTGGTAAGAGGTTCTCGAATCCAAGGATGGGTGGCTCAATCAATCCTAATAAAGAATGAAATCTTCTCAAATTTGGATTTCGCTGATCTGAGAATGTGTGTTGATTGTCTTAGGAAAACAGAATAAACATAAACTTCTTACATGCTACAAGAAGCACACAATTTGTTACATACTCACACATGCGGGCCTTTTTATATTCCATCCTGAAGGAAAGTATATTATCACTTTTATTGATGATTTTTCACGTTATGACTATGTTTTTCTCTTGCATGAAAAATCTCGATGAACAGATGCCCTTGAAATGTACATTAATGAAGTTGAGAAATAATTATATAAACTGGTAGAAAATCGTTAGGTTAGATAGATGTGGTGAATGCTATGAAAAATATGATGAATTGGGACAATGTCCCAATCTGTTCGCTCGATTCCCAAAAAGGCATGGCGTATGTGCACATAACACATTATGCTAGGAACACCAGAACAAAATGGTTGCGAAAAGGGAAAACCACACATTATTAGAAATGGCTATGAGCATGTTAAGTCATTCATCTTTACTTATTGTTGTGTGAATATAAGCATTAAAAACCATAGTATATTCCTTGAGTAGAGCTCCTAGTAAGGTTACTTCGAAAACTCCTTTTCAACTACTGATTGGAAGTATACCTAGTTTAAGACACATACATATTTAGGGTTGTGACATGAAAAGAAGCTGGACTTCAAAACAGTCAGTGATTCTTTATAGTAGATCTTGAAAGTACAAGGAGAGCATAGATTTTATTGTCCTAATCATAGCACAAGAATAGTTGAAACTATAAATGCTAGATCCATCGAAAATGGTAAAATTAGTGGGAGTGAAAAACAAAATGATGTATGCATTAAAGAAGCTGAGGTTGAAGGTTTCCATTGTAAAACTTCATAATGATCATGAGCAACGAATAATTCAATAGACACATTATAATGCAGTTGATGATCCTACAATAGATGAGCCAAAAGGAATAGCATCAAGAAGGTCTCAAAGAGAAAAAACCTACTGTTCCTGATGATTATTTGGTTTATTTGCAAGAGTTCGAACTTTACTTTAGAATTGATAGCGATTGGGTTTCTCTTTCACAAGACATGGAAAGTGATAATTAAGTGGATGAGTGCAATGAAAGATGAATTAAAATGTATGGATCAAATTCAAATTTGGGAACGCGTTGGAAGACTAAATGAAATAAAAAAGTCAATTGCAAATGGGTCTTTAAGACGAAATGAGACTCAAAGATAATCTTAAATGACAAAAAACTATGTAAACGAATTTACTCTAATAGATGTTGTTGATTATAAAGACACTTTTTCACGAGTTTCTAAGGAAGGCTCACTTAGAATTATCATAATTTTGATGGCTCATTACATCTTAAAGTTATAAAAAATAGATGTTAAGACTGCTTTTCTTAATAAAGATTTGGATGAAGAGGTTTCTATGGACCAAGAGAAGGTTTTTAATTAAACAAAAGGAACATATGGCATGTAAGGCTTTTAAGAATATGCCAGAATTTTCTGGAATCTTCTCTTCTAGAATCTTTCAGAAAATCCATTCCAGAATTTTCTAGTATTGAAAAATTAAATTGGTAGAGAGGAAATTCTATTTAGTTGTTTGGCCCATAAAAAAAAATCTAGTTGACATAGGCCTAAATTTAAATAAATTTTATTCAAAAATTAAAGTTTAACTCATAACCCAAATTTAAAATGAATTTGGTCCAAAAAATAATTCTTAACTCTAGACCCATATCTATTCATATCCAACCCAAGCTAGTTTCCTTTAAGCAGCTCTCTTTAACCATTAATTTCTCCTTCACCCAACATTAGTTATGAGCAATTAATTATGTTTTCAACATGTTTTTGCAGCATAGATTAACGTAATCGTAAAATCTTCTAGAAATGATAATCATAAAATCTTCTAGAAACTAATACATGAGCCCACTTATTTAATTGGTCAAACGAACCAATTTGCCAACAATGCAAGCACATGCATGTTTGTACGATATTCTCTCCATGAGAACAAGACTTGCATTGCAAATTCATAGCACACGATTTATCATCATCAATCACTTCAACCTCCAATGGCATGACTATTTGACTTTCAAAGTGCAGATGCCATGTTCTTGTTTCTTATTTGCTTTCTTGCTTCAGGCAAACACTTTCCATGTTTCTAGCCTTCTTCTTTCTGTCATGCATTATGTTCATGATTTGTTTCTGTATTTGATCAACCATGGCATTGATTAGCATAAACCAAGTAGGTTTTAGCCAGTTGTTTAACATTTTGCTTGATTATTATTTATTATCCCCCATTGCACTTAAATTGGTGATCAGGTAATTAAGTTAAAACATGCACCATGATAGAAAAAGTAAACATTCAGCAAATATGAAATCAATAGAAAATAACAATTTTGAATTAACTAATGCAAAAATGTTTACGCATAAAACCTAGAAAAGTAAAATTAGTTCATGCTCCTAATGAACGTTAACCTCAACAACAACATAAAAAGGCAAAGAACAAAATAAAGAAAAAGAATTCTTCCAAGGATCTTTGATCTATAATCTGAATTCTGTGTGTGTAACACCTCAGAGTACTAGAGCATCCGTCCCTAGGTTCGAAATGCTACTCATGAACGGATAGCTAACTAATAACTGTTTACAAGAAATTCATAACTTAATGTGCCCAAATCATCCCATAATTTACAACTAAAATTTTTTTCTAAAATTTACATCATAAGATCCACAAAATACAGACTAAGATACTTAAGTTTATGCAAATCCAACAAAGCTTAAATATGATTGGTTACATAATTCAAATTACCAAATGCTAACTTGAGCTCTTTTCAACCTTCAAACACCCAAGCTAATTTCCAACACGGTAATTTGAAATCATGAGTTTACTGACCCAGCAAGTTTTATGGCATAGAGGGATGGATGATACAATAAAGGAGGCAAGAATTTAACAAACGATCATATCAAGAATCAAACCGTGAATGTGAAATACAACAAATTGAAATAACAAATGCGAACATACGAAACAAATAACTCATTTTATTATCACATTCATGTCAATAAAAGTATATAAGGCTGAAACTAATATTCGGTGAATCTATCACCCTTGTAACTTCAACAAAACATGCATAGGCCTTATCTCTCCAAATTTGCTAACCTGTGTGGCTACTCGAGTAGCACGAACGAATTTTGAAGCACGGTCGACCGCATGCCTCTGAATAGCGTTTGGAATTTTAACTTCAGGACTCATTCGGGCTCTCCAAATGACAAGAATTCCCAGGGATTCAGATTGACGATCCGATATCACTCAATCCAGATCCACCTGAAAATCCCCAAGGCCCAACACACATGCATATTGGTTCAGAACGGGAAAGCACATTCAAATATATAAATCTAAATTGGACCTCATATTCTCATAGTGAAAGGATTCAAGAACGGATCGGATTGGACCTCGGACCTAGGGAAACTCGTTTTAAAGTCATAAAACATTTTATAAAGATGTTATAAGGACTTAGATTTGAAAAACGGAGTCAAACGTAAGAATTTTGAAATTGGAATGGGCGCTTGAGCACTCATATAGGCGCTTATAAGCGCTCAACCTCCAAAATAGTATTTTTCATTACAAGTTTGGGCGCTCCAGTGCTCACACAGTGATTTTGCTCACTAGAGTTAAACTTGGGCGGCCAAAAAAAAAAAAAATATTTGCTTTTTAAAATGATTTTCCAGTAGCTTTTTTGAAATATTTTCCTCTAAAATCCAAGCCTCAAATTTTATTTTACAAGTTTTTATAACATATGTATCTTAAAGTTGATTAAACCGATTTTTAAGTTTTTGTATGGTTTTCCTTCACGTCCAGGGTCCAAATTCTTACAAGGGTCAAAATAATCGGTTCCAACGAAGTTCAAAGTTCCATAGTTCAATCACAAGGAGTTTATGAGCTCAAGATCATAAAGAATCAAACATATATTACAAATAAGCTCATTTATGCTCAAACAAATCATCCACAAATAGAGCACGGCAAGTAAATCAAAGAACAAGGAAAGCCGTAAACTTACATTTGGTCCTAAGTTTTTAAATGGTAGAGTGGATGATCCCAAGTCTTGAAGCTAGTTTCCTAACCAAAGATAAAAAAAACATACATACATATTAGACTAATACTCCATCAGTCCTTAAACCTAACATTGAGCTTAAATTCAAGATTTCCTTACCCTTCCTACTTACCAAATGCACTTGACGGTGTATTCCTTCTACTTTTTTCCCTTGAAAATACTTGATGATAATATGTATAAGTTTGTAAAGTATTTTCTTGAAATATGAATGTATATATGTGTGTGTATGTTAGGGTGTTTTTTTTTTTTTTTTTTGGTAAGCAAAGAAGAAGAAAATCAACCTCAATTGGCCACCCTATTAATAGAGTTACTCAAGGACTTCAAGGCAAATAAAACAGTTGGTAAGGACTTGTGTCTAATTTAACCAATCTTCTTGAAGAAGCTACGCAATGGATTGATGGAAGTAGTTGAAAAATCCCCAAAAATGAAGGAGGTTAGGTGTGCTGCTGCTACTGCCGCCGATGCAAATCTGATTTCCTGTTATTTTATTTTATTTTTTTATTTTGAAAATATTGATTTAGGCCTCAAGGTATTGGGCTAAAATTTGGTGCAATTGGACCAAGGTTTCGGCTTGTTTTTTGCCAAAATGGTGCATATATGAAGTGTCAAATGCTAGAAAAAAGTTTCAAATGTAAAAAAATTATTTTGAAGATGAAACAATTTTCTTAATTGCATAAATGATTTATTGTTTGAAAAACGGAAGGTTAAATTTTAGTTAGGGAAAATTTCCAAGTGTTGTAGTGTTTAAAAGTATATGACAAAGCAAAGAAAAACTAATTCTATTTATATTATAGAAATCCTAGCTAGATCTGGAATCAACTTAATCCAATCTTGGACTCTTTTTAATCCAGTCTTGGACTCTTTAGAAGTATTTTGCTTTCCATTATAGAGTCCATAGTTGAGTGAACACTACAAGAAAATGCGGTTTTAGCGATGGACATTAGAGACGGAAATTTCCATCGCTAATTAGAGACGGATTAGAGAGGGATTAGCGTGGGATCTACCGTATCAAACAAATCCGTCTCTAAACCGTCTCTAAGCCGTCGAAAATTTTGAGTTATTTTTTTGCGACGGAAAAAACATTCTCAAAAACCATCGCCAATTTAAAATTAATTAGTTAGAGACGGTTATGAGACAGTCAAAACCGTCTCTAAATAAAAACAATTTCAGAAATTTTACATTATTATTTAGAGACGGTTTTGAGACGGTCAAAACCGTCTCTAAATAAAAAATAATTTCAGAAAATATATATTATTATTTAGAGACAGTTTTGAGACAGTATTAAACTGTCGCTAACTTAAAAAAAAATTATGCTGCAACGTGGATTCGAACCGGAGCCTCTAAACAAAATACAACACTTCTAACCACTAGACTAATGTTGTTGATTGATATGGAATGATATCAAAGTTTTTATAAAAGAATTGTATAAATTCAACACTCTATATATATACATACATGCACACATATGTATATAATTTTAGATATATTATCATATTAGATCTATGATATTCATATTATCTGTGCGAAGAACTTAATTTCATTAAATATTGAAACCAAGATAGATAATGTTGTGAAATTAAAAATATAAAATAGTTGTAAAATATCCGCAGCTCCGAACTCCCTTAATAGTTGGATTTCAAGGGTAGGATATTAAATTTCTAACCGCTAAGAAATATTATATGGTAAATAGATATTATATCTATATATGCATATATAATATATATTATATATTATAATGTATAGTTATAAAATACATTAAATATATTTGTCTATATCATGAGGGTTAAATGCAATTACACCCCATGAAATATTCTATTTTGGCTCTCACCCCTCAAACATTTTCATTTTTCGTAATGACAGCCCTCCATTCAATTATTTCCATACATTTTTTTTTTTAAAATAAATGAATGACAAAAATACCTTTGATCAAATAAACTTGCATAACTTTTAAGTTTTTCTTTTTTTCAATAGATTATTTGTACTTATATAATTTACTTATTAATACTTTATATCTTCTTATATATTCTAAAATTTATAATATATATTTATTATCTAATAGAATCTATTATAAAGACCCAATTCAAATTCCGACAGTGTTTCGTCTTCTTTCATTAATATAATTTTTTCTATGAAAGTTCTGATCTTTTACTAATTTTTGCTTTCTCATCAATAACATATTTTTCATTTTATTTTTATATATTATATAATAGTTAATATATTAATTATTATATATTATAGTTAATAAATTATAAATAATAGTTGATATATTATATATTTATATTCTAAATTATATATTATATTCTCCTTTGTAGAATTTGTCATTTTGCTTGAACCACTGCTTTAGGATCGAAAAATTGCAGTTTGTAATATTTGTGTTTGGTCACCACATAACTTTTGTTATTTTCCTAAGCATGGTATTTCATATATTTCTCTTTGTAATACAAACTTGAATCATAAGACTTGATGATAGATTGTGGAAAGATCTGTTATCTTGCTCCCAAATTTGCTCACCATTTCGCAAATCAAGATGGTATTCCTTTTGGCGGAGTCTTTTTGAAATAAAAGGAGCATAAAAGATATTAATATGAAGATAATAATTTAGCCTTTAAAATAATTATTATCTTTAATAATAATAATAATGATAGTTAATATATTATATGTGATATATTATATATTTTGAAATATATATTATATATTACAATTATATATATATTATACTACAATTATATATATCTTATATAATAATTATTGTATTATATATATATAATAATATAGGGTTAATTACATCTCACTACCCTTTGAGATTGTGAAACTACCAACCACTACTCTCACGGTTTGAAAATTATAAATTAACCCCCATAAGTTCACAAAATTACTAAATCATCCATTTCGTTATATTTTTTTACTGAAAACTACTAATATCATCTAACTTTTCCATTACACTAACTACCCATTATATCTATGTACTTGACCGTTGTGATTTTAAGACTAAAATTAGATAACATCATCAGTTTTTTGTCAAAAAACTTAACGAAATAGATGATTTGGTAATTTAATAAACTTATAGGGGCTAATTTGTAATTTTCAAACCACGAGGATAGTACTTGGT
>JACFYI010002086.1:1245892-1269200 GCA_014898755.1 Handroanthus guayacan
GAAAAACAGTAGGTTAAAATTTTAGTTAGGAAAAATTTTGGGGTGTTACAGTTAAGCTCTAGCAAGCATCATAAGTTCCAAATTTACTTAATACAATAAAACCAAATGAGACTAGATCATTAAGCTAAGCATCCAACTCCATTACTTGAACTGGAAATCAATTTCGTACATGGTAAATAATGAAATCATGAGTCCACTGACCCAGTAAGATTTATGGCATAGATAAAGAGCATGAGAATAACAAATGGATAAGCTAACAAGGAAATTCTGGAATTCTTGAGCATACGAGAGAGCCAACCATAACCAGAAGCATAATATTACAAAATTCAGAAGCACCGTAATGCATTTATCACACATGATCAAATGGCTCAGAATTCATTAACATTCATGAAAGGAATCAAGTTAGACCGAAACTAATTTTGGGTGGGTCTATCACCCTTATAACTCCAATCATATAAAACACACATAACCTTATCCCTCCAAATTTAGCTTCCTCGAGTGGCCACCCGAGGAGCACCAAACATAATAAGGTACATTCACCGTAGCACAGTCGATCACGAATATTTGGACTAACTTTTTTGGCAACCTACCTCTAGACTACCTTAGAATTATCCAAATAGGAAGGCCTTCAGGGGACCCACCGCAGCCCGATACTGCCCAGCTGTCCCTCCTGAACCTCCCCGGGCTCATCATACAAACATATAGGTTTACAAGAATCAACATATTCCAAGATATCCGAAGCATTCGATGAAAAAACATATTCGGGTTCCAAACTCAATATTCGATTCGATATGAATTGCGGACATTAAAAAATTCATTTTTAAGTTTTAAAACATCTTAAAGATGGTTTAGACGTGCTTTGTATAGTTTAAAGAGGTCAAAAAATGTTTTGGAGCTTTTGGACTAGGTGCAACTACGCTCGGAAACAGGGGCGGTTGGGGTTGCGCTTGTGCCCGCAAGTGTGCCCAAGCTGGGTGCGGACTTGCCTAGCCGATTTTTTTTTTTCATTCATTTCGGCTGAAAATTTTGGAAACCATTTTATGATTTTAAACTTGATCTAAAGCATGTAAAAATAGGAAATAAACATCCATCAAGCTCTTTCTAATCCATTTTTCATGATCCATCAAAAATCCTTTCTTTTGTCCAAAGTCCATATACATGATCATATAAGGGCAATAGACAAGAAACGGTGATGATCACAAAAATATCTAATCATTCATAATTGTTATTGGCAAGAAAGGAATTCTCAAGTCACAAGGACACATCAAGAACTCAAACCATCGATCATCATCACCAATCAATAACAAACACGGAACAATCAAGGGGAATTCCAAGAATTTAGCCAAAAAGGGAAAATCACAAATCTTATCTTTGCCCTAAGCTTAGAGTTGATGGTTGAGATCACAAGTTCCCTATATTCCAAGTTTATCACTTAATAACACCGAAGGTTATAAGGGTTAATCCACTTTCCTCTTTAATCCCCAAATCAATATGATATCTAACATTTAAACTTACCAAGATCTAAATTTAGAGTGTTCACTTTCCACATTTTCCCTTTTTCTTTCTTTGAAAGTTTAAGTATTGAAAGATTTATATATAGAAGTATATAGATGTTTTGTTGTAGGGAGAAAGAAGAAGAGTTTGTTCTTGTAGTTAGGAAGTATTTGATTGCAAGAGTGGATTGTCTTTCCACTCCAACTCTACTTATAAGGATGAGAGGGACATTTTTTGAAATTTTATGAAAGCTGAAGATCTTGCCGTTCGTCAAAAGATGAGTTTATCTTCAATAAATGCATGCTTGTTGAAGAAGCAAGAGCCATGGTGGTAGGTAAGGCAATCCAAGATTGTGGGAAGACTTGATCTTCAAAATCCATCATTAGATTTGTATGCATATATGTATGGATATGTCTTAGATATTTTGGAAAATGAAGTTGGGCCAATTTTCCTATTGGGCCGAAAATTTTGGGCCTTGATCCAATGGTTTGTCCGACTGAAATAATATTTCGGGACGAGTTTCATCAAAAGAAAATTTTTGGTTGGTAAAATGATGTATTTTCGCTGTTAGGAGATTTTGAATGGCTATGAAAGAACTTGTTTGAAATTGCGAAAGGGTTTTATGTTATGGAAATAAGGATTTAAAAATATATTTAGGGAAATTTTTGGGTCGTTACATGTTAAATGTATAATATATTTTCTTATAAACGCACTTGATTTTCTATGAAATACACATTGATTATTCCTGAAATAAATGAAAGATAAAATAGGCTGCAAAATAAAATATCCGAAATGATTTCATAAGGCTTGAGGAGAAAAGTTTTGATTCATACCCAAGATGCTACATTTTGGAAATCTGATAAAATTAAAATTTAAGCTTTCAAATTGTGGCGGTTTACCATGTATGCTCATGCCTCTATCATGCGTATTCAGCGTATTTCCGCACATAGCTAATTTAATTTAATGCAAGAGAATGATGTAAATTTCAAGTTTTTAACACAACAATGTCAAAATTCTTCCTAATTCAGGATCTTGAACAGAAAGATTTTCACAATGGTCACATATAATTGGAAAGGTACAACCATAACATAATAATATACAATTTATGTCCTTTTTTTTTTTTTCCGTTTTGATCCTACTCACAAGACTAAGATTGCAAGATTATTACAATTTATAGGACAGAAATTGCAAAATTTATTACTACATACAAGACTAAAATTGCTAAAATCGAGCACAAATTAAAAATTATTAATACTTACAGGACTAAAGTTATTGAGCCAATAAATACATAACCAAAAGTTAAAAAAAAAAGGTACAGTTACAAAATTAAAAATGTAATTTTCCCTTACTTTAAAGAGTTAAACTAATTCAATTAAATGAAGAACTATTTAATTGGGCTATGGCATGATTAGTTAAGTAATTAATTAATAATTTAGATAAGCTTGGTTATTTAATTGGGCCACTTACAAGAAGAAGAATTAATTAATTCGTACATGGCATAATTAGGGATTAAAATAGGATTTTAATTGAGCCTAATTAGCAAACCGACAAAGATTAATTAATTGGGATGGTCTAGGCGTGATTGTCCACACTAAACCACACACATGGCCCAACAAGGAAAGCAGAAAGGTGCTCCACCTAGTCACCTATGCATATATGTGTATCTATGCATAACTAAATTAATTACTTGGTAGTTAATATATAAATAAACGATTATATGTATAATTAAGATGTTTTGGAGATATATAAATACCAGTAACAACCCCTACTAGGCCGCCTACACGCACAAGGGAAAATTGGATTTTCAAAGTTGATTTGGTTCCAAAATTCTCTCAACCCATTACCTCATCTATATCTTCTTCTACTTTTCTCCCCTAGATTAGGTGGATTAGTCCTGGCCTAAATCTACCCAACTTGTGAGTTAATCCTTGGTGCAAACAAGTTGGATTGTTTTAGAGTAGTGCCGCGTAATCAATTTAAAATGGTTTGTATATCTACTCGTTGTGATAATATGTAATAAATGACCATCTTCATCTCATACATGATTATTTTTCTCTATGTGCATTTAGATGAAATTCTCGAGATCACTATAGACTATAGTACTTTGTTACGTATATGATGATAATTATAAAACAAGTCTCTACGGTCATGATCTTAAAATATTCCAAGTTATAAAACCTTTAACATGAGTACATCTTTGTTTCAAATAAGTTTGCGGTGGCAATATATACTCCGAAGACTTGGAATTTGCCTTGTTTCATAAGCAAATAATGTATAGATATCAGTGCACATCAATGGATGCTCATTTAAGATCTAGTTTACTGACAAATCCAATTAGAGAAATCATGAGATAGCTGTAGTAGTTCATTGGTGATGGAACTTCTATAATGTATGATGGTGCACATAATTAGTCCTTTAACTCAAGGTACTACAGTTATCTTATGAATAAATGACTTATCTATGATGTTTGCTCTGACCTAACAATAAGTCGCCTAGGGTGTTCATAGGATTTACTTGACTTATAACATATAGGTATGTGAGTTCCAACAAAAGATCTCAAAATCCTATGCAGAAGGTAGTGTGATAGTTTGGAAATGCATTTTCACATATCAAATCATGTAAACCGAACATTAAGAATAGATTCATAGTTGTTGAGGCTATTAGGGAACCTACAAATATCTTAACCCTGAGCCTCAACCAAGAGACTGTAAATGGAAGGATCGGATCTATACAGTACTTGTAAGCGGATATGTTCACATCAAAATTAATTCATTCATTTAATTGGGCTATGACATATGGCTAGGGTAGTGTCCTCTGAAAATTAGATACTCTTGAGATTAATAGATATTAATTGAAGAGTTGTTAATTAAAGGAGTTTAAACAATTGGAATAATAATGTTAATTTTTGTTATTATTCGTTAATTAAATCACAATCGGTTGTGAACTCATATTGTAATGCCCCGGGGTCTTAGAGCATCTACCCTTAGGTCCGGAACGCTACCCGCATGTAGGGAACTAAACTAAATCCAAACAAAATTTCAAAACATATTCCATTGCTTGCAATTCATATCATTCTTTGTATTACATACCCATATTCAAAAAGGAGCTAACCTAAAGCAAGCATCAAAATATTCCAAATTACAATATGCAAATAAGCAAACAGGACTAGATCATAAGCTAAGCTTCCAAATGCTAGTGTCTTGGACCTGAAATCATTTCCCTACATGGTAATTAATGAAATCATAAGTCTACTGATCCAGTAAGATTATGGCATAAGAGAGGAGTATAAGAGTAACAAATGAATAAGCCAATTGAAGGAATTCATAAGCATATGAAAGAACTCATCATTACTTCATGAACATATGTGCAGCACCCCGGTTCGTGATAGCATTCCGGCCAGTGATCTGCGACACTATTCGCGGTCGAATAAACATTCTAAATCCCAATCAGTAACCAAAACATGAAGTCATACGTGCTATAACATCAATATCCTTACAATGTCAACAATTCAAATTATGAACAATCTATCTAGATAAAAATAGGCCATAAAAAGATTCAGTAGTTCCAAGCCCGTACAATTCATTAACGATACAACTTAAGCATATACATTATCCCAAGAGTGAATCCACAATCCAAACAGAACTCCAGTCAGTCAAATTCTTGGTCTAGGAACCTACATGATAATATGAAATCATGAGTCTACTGACCCAGTAAAACTTATGGCAGGAAATAGGAACAGAAGAGTACGAACGATGAGCAGAATAATGATAGATATGAATGTGATTCAGTAAAATAGTTCAGTACAATCAGGACAGTCAAATCAATCGATAACAGTAAATAGTTATTACATTCAAATCATTTAAAGTTGAATTAAACAATTTTGGTAGATCTATCACCTTTATATCTTCAAACAGAATCATCCTTATCCCTCCAATGCCCTCGAAAGAGCTAGTACAATAAAAGCACCGTCGACTGTCCGCGTGCTTTAAGATAGCCTCTCAGAATCCTAACTCCAGGGCTCATCCAGTCTACCCAACAGTAGGGGATTTTCGAGGGTTTCGATAATCAATGTAATATTGCCCATATCAGATATCGCTGAAAACCTCCAAGGCCCAACATTATTCATTCAGACAGCTTCAGGGATAGTCAATCATTTCGAGTATATCAGTAAGCTATTACGGCATAGTGTTTGATTGACCAAAAGTAGTAAATAAACAGTTCAAAATTTCGGTCAATCCTATCATTCAAAACAAATCAGAATTTGGACTATGGACTTGAGGATTTATTATGTTAAAATTTGAAATATATCTTAGAGAGATTAGATATGGACTTGGTTTATTGAAAAGAAGTTAAAAACACGTTTAAGCTTACAGAAACGAGTTAAATTTTTCTGAAACGAGTGCTTGGGTGCTCCTTTGGGTGCTCAAGCACCCAAATAGTGATTTTAGTCACGGGTCTGAGTGCTTGAGCGCGCAAGTGGGTGCTTGAGCACTCAACTTCTGGACTAAAATTAGAAACATGGATTTTAAAATTTTTATTGGGCGCTGGAGCGCTCGGAACAAGCACTTAAGCGCTAGGTTACTGGAATAAGGTTGGATCAAAATGTTTGAGTGGGCGCTGGGGCTCTCCTTTTGAGAGCTGGGGCGCTCAACCGGCGCTGGGGCACCCAATCTCGGGTCAAAATCCAAATTTTCGTCTCATTTATTTTCTTTTAATTTTTGGCTCGAAATCACATTTTAGGATTTTATTTAGGTCCATAAACATTTTTAAATCACCGTTTTGCAGTTTGAATAAAGGTATTTCGAAAAATCAAAATCGAGTTAAAACATAACATTTGTATCCATATTCCTCATTTTCTTTCACTTTTAGTTATCAAGTCCTCCTCTTAGTCCATGGTCTCAAGTGTATTTTCAGTCCAAGTATGTGGAGGATGTCAAGGACGTTCATAAGGTTTTGGATCATGATTTCAATGGGTTTGAGCTCATAACAATCAAGAACAAAATGATCATAGCAACCAAGCTCATTACAACAATAACCAACATGATCATGAATACAATAAGCTCAACATAGCAAAATGAACAAATAATGGGGAAACATATAAGCATGTGAAAGGAAGACGAGGTTCCATAAGTCTTACTTGTTCAAGCTTAATTTGTAAACACTCCGAGCTCTCCGAGTTTGATCAACCGTCCAACATAAGACAACAAGTTCTAAATCAATCCTTAAGTCACAACTTATTATAATCACATAGATATAAGCTAAGTCTTAACTTACCAAATGATGGAGTGAATACCCTTAGTTTTCCCTCTTTTGATTTTCTTAATGCTTTGAAAACTTACAATGTGTGTGTGTGAAGTGGAGTTGTCGAGAGATGAAGAGAGGTGGAAGAAAAGCCAAGTTTTGTAACAAGAGATGGAGAGATTTAAAGCTGAAAATTGGGCTTGCTTATAGATATATATATATATATATAGTTGAGCAATTCATGAACAATTGGTCCAAAATTTCTTGCATTAAAATAGGCTAAAATCCACCAACTCCTATGCCTTTTTCTGCAACAAATCCGGCTACCTTACTTCTACAGATTTCAAAATATGATTTTGTTATATATATATATATATACATTTTGTTTTTTGAAACGTTTAATAAATGGGCTGAAGTGTTGGGCTAAAATGGGACAATATTTGGGCCATTTCTTGGACTTAAATGAAGTCTAATTGAGCTGAAATGTTGTAAGAAATTGAGGCCCAATCGAGAGAAAATGTTTGGAACGTGTGAAACTTGTTATTGAAATTATATTAATTTGTGAAATTTGGTAAATTTAAAATTTTAATTAGGGAAATTTCGGGATATTACAATATGAGAACCAACTATAATCCAAAACACAAAATTTTCATATAACCAATAACCATATATGATCGGGTGGCTACAAAATTTATTTATTCATGAAGGAAGTCAATATAGGCCAAAACAAATTTTTTATGTCACCCGTATAATACCAAATCATATAAACCATATGTAATAACATATGGAACCCTTGTCCCTCCAAATTTTAGCTTTCTCGAGTGGCTATCCGAGGAGAACCAAATATAATCAAGGAACAGTTGCCACAGCATGATCTACCACGATCCTTAAAACTAGTTTCCTAGGCAACCTACCTCCAGGCTATCTCGGAACTATCCAATCGGCGCCTACCAGGGGACCCACTGTGGTCCAATACCGCCCAACTATCCTTCCTAAACCTCTCCGCGCCAATTATATATGCATATCGGTTTAAGACAAGTAAACATATAGAGATGTACCAATTTAATATGGATTCGAATTCGAATAGCAATCAATTCAACAATGATTTAGATTGAACCTCAGACTTAAGAAAAAAATCATTTTTGAAGTTTTAAAACGTTTTAAAGAAGTTAAACATAAACTTGGAATAGTTAAACGAAGTCAAAAATCAAAAATTTGGTTACTGGAATGGGCGCTTGGGCGCTCGAGTGCCGGAACAATGAATAAGGCTACTGGAGTGAGCGCTTGAGCGCTCGTTGGTGTTCCGGCGCTCAAATAGTGCCTTCTTTCATTGGATTCGGGCGCTTGGGCGCGCATTTGGGTGTTCCAGCGCCCAAAAAGTGGCCGAGGCCACTAACCTTGGGCGCTTAAGCGCTCAATGCCTGTAATTTTTTTTTTTTTGAAAAACTTATGATAGTTGAAGCTAAATGTGAAGAAATTAGACTTAGTTTGTTCTACTCATCATTGAATTTTTAATTTTCAAGTTCCAAATTCAAGTTTCAAATTTTTGGAGAAAAAGTGTTATAAATCCCTAAATTCATCTTTTCATTTGAATCTTATCACAAAATTCTCAAATTTCATATAAAATTACATTTGTGAGTGAACTTTAATATTCAAGTTTGAAATTAATAAGAGTTTTTGTGGGAAAATACATTACAAGTCCATATTTTCATATCATAATCTCATTCTTTCACTTTGTCTCAATTTTCTCCTAATGTCCAAGGGTTCCTATCCTAAAGCTTATAATGGCATTGAATAAGGAATGATGATGGTCACAAAATCATATTGATCATAGGTAAAGAATAGAATCCATGATTCTAGAATTAAACTAACAAATCACATATATTCCATCATCACAATCAAGATCAAGAATGAAACTACTAGAGGAATTTTTGAGAACATAGCCAAGAAGAGAAAGCCATAAATTTACTTTTGTCCTAAGCTTTAGAGTTGGTGATTTTAGAATCACAAATTCCTATATCCCAAGTTTTTCACTTTGTAATATCAAAGTTTACAAATATCAATCCAAGTTCTCATAAATCCCTAAATCAAAATGATTTCCTATCACTTAACTTACCAAGATCCAATGGGAGAATGCTTATTCTCCAAATTTTTCCTTTTTGTCTTCTTGAAATCTTAAATAGATGTTTATTGATATTTGTTGAGTGGAAGAAGTGGAAGAAGAGGGAGGAGATAGCTTTTGAAAGTGCAAAGTGACTTGTCTTCCACAACCATTTCTATTTATAGAGAAGAGAATAATTTTTCAAAGGTTGAGATGTTGCCACTTGTTAAGAGATGAGGTATCCTTCATTAAATGTTGTCTAGATGAAAAAACAAGGCTCATGGTGGTTGGTAGAATTTTGATCTTCAAAAATCCTCATGGATTTGTGTATATATATGTATGTATGTATGTATATTTGATAGATATTTTTGGGTGAAGAGGTTGGACCTGGTTTCTCATTGGGCCAAAAATTTTGGATTATGGTCCAATGGGTTATTGGGTTGAAATAATATTTTGGGACGAGTTTTATCGAAATAAAATTTTTGGGTAATTAATCGATATATTTTCATTGTTGAGAGATTTTGAATGGTTGTGAAAGAAGTCGTTTTGAAATTATGAAAAGAATTTATGTTTTGAAAATAAGGATTTCGAAAATATATTTAGGAGAATTTTTGGGTCATTACACATGTCCAATTAATTGGTGAATCTAGTGAGTCACATGCAAAATCTTTCAGTCATCACAATTGGATTTTTAATGCAATGTAAAGCGTTAGCTATATAATTCTAAGACTTTGTTGACTACTCTAGTTAGTCAAAATAAGCTAGATTAATTTATAAAGATTAATCTAATTAATTTAAAGAGCTATATTAATCCGAAATAATATATTTATTTTGTTATTGGGCTGATTTCATCTTCCAATTAAATGCCAATTGAGCCAATTAAATTAAAGAAACTAAGTTAACCCGTTCGAATTAATGAGTCACTTTAATTTGGCTAATTTAATTGAGCCACTAAATTAAAGGTTAATTGAGCCAATTAAATTAAAGAAACACACAGTCAAGTCAACTTAACATGGTAAGTTGACCCATTCGAATTAAAGAGTTACTTTCATTTGGCTAATTAAATTAATTGGTTAATTTAATTGGGCGCCTAAATTAAAGATTAATTAAAAATGCCCATGTGATTAATCTGGAGGGAGGCCCTACCATGACATTTAACAAAATATTATTTTAGCTAACTTAAATTAAGAATTTAATAATGCTAAAATAGATTGCCATGTGGATTTTAAATGGTCCAGTTAGGGCTGTCAATGGATATTTGAAAATTCGATTACCGTTCGTACTCGTATTTATTTATACGAAAAATTATTCGTATTTGTTTAAAACAAATATTATCCGTATTCCATTAGGAGATATCCGATTATAAACGGATACGAATATGGTAATTATGTATTCTATTCGTTTAATATCCGCTCCGAATACATATCCGTTTGATATATCCGTTTATATATTCAGTTATATCCGTTATTCATATGGAATAAATAATATATAAAATGTTATTATATGCAAGATATTCTATGAACAAATTCATGTATTTTACATATATTAAATAATATTTTTTTAAAAAAATTATACATATTATATTATTGTACATAGTATATTTTAACATTTTCTAAGGTATTTTAGATATTGTATATAATTAAATTATGGACTTTTAGTCTTTTTATCTTACAAGTTGCATTTGTTGGTCTTGCTAAATTGATTAAATCAATCGGATATATATAAATATGGATATTGATATCCAAAAATATATATATTTGAATAATGGGCATAAAAAATAACATTTAGACACGGATATGGACACGACTCAAATAATTGTAATCGAATACAGATATTCAAAAAAGCATACAACTATAAATAGATACGGATATATTCAAATTTGTTTAATATTCGCTAAATACAGATACGGATATTATTTTCAATATTTGCCAAAAAACGGATATGGATATCCGTATTCGATAAGTTAATCAGATATTAATATGGAAATAATGTATCCAATCCGTTTAATATCTGTTTACACCCCTAGGTCCAGTAGGAAATTAGGGGAGTTGTAGAAGGTGTGTAGGCATGGACCTAGAACCTTACACGCACATGTGCAATGTGGCACCCTTATTTGTCGGACATTTGAATAGTTGGTAAGATCTTTCGATCAAATTTTTTCCTCAAAATTAACTTTCTCCCTGTAATACCCCGAGATTTCCCTAATTAAAATTTCAAATTTACCAAATTTCACAAATTAACATAATTTCAATAAAACGAGGAATATTTTATTCTCAAAAACAAGTTTCACACATTTCAAACATTTTTTTCTCGATTGGGCCTCGATTCCTTACAACATTTCTGCCTAATTAAACTTCATTTAAGCCCAAGAAATGGCCCAAACATTGTCCCATTTCAGCCCAACATTTCAGCCCACTTATTAAACATTTCAAAAAAAAAAAAAAAAAGAAGAAAATCAGAAAATTAGATTTTCAGATTTTGCAGAATGGCTAAGCCGATTCCTCCTCAAGAAATCATGGTGTTTGGTAGGATTTGATAGAATATCTTAACCAAAGAAAATTTGACCAAGTGTTCTCTACTTTTACAATTATAAGTAATGGATATGACGAAAAGTGTGGGCACTTGATCTTTCCTTTTCTTGCTACAACTTAGTTCTTGCTTTCCATTTTCCTTCCTTACTCTCGGCAGCTCTATCCATCACACACATACACACTTAAATTCCCTTTAAGTAACAAGAAGAGTTAAAGAAGGAAATCAAGGGGGTATTCTCTCCAAACACTTGATAAGTTAAGACTTAGATTATATCTATAATGATATGATAAGTGTGGTTCAAAGCTTGATTAAGAACTCATGTTTTGCTTAGGCGATTGATACGGTTCTCGGAGAGCTCGGAAGTGTTTACGGATTAAGCTTGAACAAGTAAGACTTATGGAACCTCGTCTTCTTTTCACATGCTTATATGATTCCCCATTATTTGTTCATTTTGTTATGTTGAGCTTATTGTGTTCATGATCATGTTGTTTATTGTTGTAATGAGCTTGGTTGCTATGATCATCTTGTTCTTGATTGTTATGAGCTCAAACCTATTGAAATCATGATCCAAAATCTTATGAATATTCTTGACATCTTTCCTATGCTTTGGAATGAAAGTAAACTTTGGACCATGGACTTTGGGGAGGATTTGGTTACTAAAAATTGAAAGAAAATGGAAGATACGGACCAAACGTTGCATTGCAACTTGATTTTTATGTTTTCAAAAAATCTTTATTCAAACTCCAAAATGATAATTTAGAAATGTTTAAGGACATTAAAGAACCATAAAAATGTGATTTCAAGCCAAAAATTGAAAGAAAATAAAAAGACAAAAATTTGGATTTTTGCTCGAGATTGGGGGCCCCAGCGCCCAAAACATGCGCCCTAGCGCCCACTCAAAAAAAATTTAAGACAACTTTTCCAGTAACTCAGCGCCCCAGCGCCCAAAACGTGTGCCCCAGCGCCCGTTCAAAAATTTTAAAACTTAAAATTTTGATTCCATTCCAGAGGTTGAGCGCTCAAGCACCCATTTGGGGACCCGTTGAGAAATCTACTGAGCGCCCAAACGTGTGCTTAAGTGCTCGTCTTCGTAAGCTTAAATATGTTTTCGACTTCTTTTTCGATAAACCAAGTCCATATCTAATTTCTCTAAGATACATTTCAGATTTTAACACAATAAATCCTCAAGTCCATAGTCCAAATTCTAATTTTTTTTGAATGATAGGATTGACCGAAATTCTGAACTGTTTATTTACTACTTTTGGTCAATCAAACACTGTGCCGTAATGGCTTACTAATATACTCAAAATGATTGACTGTTCCTGAACCTGTCTGAATGAATACTGTTGGGCATTGGGGGTTTTCAGGGGTATCTGATATGGCAATATCGGATTGACTATCGGAACCCTTGGAAATTTCCTACTGTTGGGTAGACTGGATGGGCTCTGGAGTTAGGGTTCTGAGAGGCTACCTTAAAGCACATAGATAGTCGACCGTGCTTTTACTTTACTAGCTCTATCGAGGCCATTGGAGGGATAATGATTCTGTTTGAAGATATAAGAGTGATAGATCTACCAAAATTGTTTGATTCAGCCTTAAATGATTTGAATGTAATAACTGTTTACTGTTATCAATTGATTTGACTGTCCTGACTGTACTGAACTATTTTACTGAATCACATTCATATCTATTACTGTTTTGCTCATCGTTTGTACTCTTCTGTTCCTATTTTCTGCCATAAGTTTTACTGGGTCAGTAAACTCATGATTCCATATTATTATGTAGGTTCCTAAACCAAGAATTTGACTAACTGGAGCTCTGTTTTGACTGTGGGTTCACTTTTGGGATAATGTATATCCTTAAGTTGTATCGTTAATGAACTATACGGGCTTGGAACTATTGAATCTTTTTATGGCCTATTTTTTGTCTAGATAGATTGGTTTGTAATTTGAATTGTTGACATTGTAAGGATATTGATGTTGTAGCACGTGTGGTTTTATATTTTAATTCCTGTTTTGGATTTAGAATATTTATTTGACCGCGAGTATTGTCCCAGATTACGAGGTGGAATGCTATTGTGACCTAGGGCGCTACACTCCCCAAGTCTTCTTCTACATCCATCTTCATTCATCTCCAAGGTACTATCTTGTCAAGTAATTTGAAGAGTGACTAACTAGTTAAAGAGGTGTGTAGACTTTCTCTAGAGTCAATCTACTTTGCTTGAAGAGTGTGAATCAATCAAGAGTAGTTGAAGATCAAGATCTTCGACATTATCAAAGCATTTTCAACCATGAGCCATTGTTGTGCAGATTCAATGCATTTTTCTTGCATCAACCTTTGGTTGGAGCATTGATTTAAAGAATTTTGAAGATCCAAAGGAGTTTGGAAGAGGCAAAGCATTTAGTTCATATCTATTTGGAGGTGACCGAAAGTTTCAGGAGTTTGATAAAGGAATTGATCCAAAGTTTTGTGATCTATATTGAGGTAATCTCTCTTTCCAATCCAATTCTAATGTGGCATAAGTATATCTACGTGATGATCTTTCCATGTGATGGTTTATTATTGTGCATTATGTTTGATTGTTTTAATCATCACCACCTCTTCTAAGTGGTATCTAAGCCAGCTTATACCATTTATTTTGGATTTTTTGACGCATTGATTCATATGGTGAATTGATATTAAAGCATTATGGTCTTGATTCAATTGATGGATCGGAGAACATAAAGCTATTGTTTGTGGCTTGGTTGATTTATGAATTAGATTCGATGTTTTATTAAATTAAGATTTAGTTTCGATGATTCAATTAGATTGAATTTACGCTTAGTTTATGTATATTGTTGAATGGTGGATTCAATTTCATTTTTGAAGTTTTGAGCATATTTTTGGATGTTTTTCATGTTTTAAAATGTTTAGAATTTGAAGGTTGAAAATTTGATATGATAGAATTCGAATTGTATGATTATCCAAAAATGAACCAGCTGGAACCACCAGTGGACCTCATTATAGCCATTGGACTGCCTAGGTAGTTCGTTGCTATAGTAGCAGTGGCCAAGGTCCCATGGTGGCTCTGATGTTATGTTAATTTGATCCCTTTTTTTTTTTTAATGTGTAATGGTTATACGTTTTTTCCACAATGATTTGGTGAAATTATTGTGGTTATTATGCTCAAAATTCCGCATCTAAAGATAAGATAATAATAGCTCTAGGTCCATTATTTGGTTTATAGCTCATGATCATCCTCTTGTAGTGGTATGCTAGGTTATTATGCTTATTTATATTTATTATTGTTGAATGAATAATGATGCATGTTTAGGATATATATCCTAAATAAGATATTTAAATGTGATGACCTGCATTATAAAATCACTCAGTTGGGATGTCCGAAGTTTATTGAATATTAAGTCAAGCAAAATGGGTAAATTTAATTAGATTTAATTATCCATACCTTCCATGAATAGGAATATAACTCAAAGAGCTAACTATTAAAATGTGTTGTGTCATGAGTCGAAGAACACGTCTTAATGGAAAGCAATCGTCTCTTCCTTATGCATAAGATGGATAGGATTTAATAATAATTTGATTATGGCATTGTCTCACGAGTTATGGAATGTCCATCATTGGATTATTTTTAAATCAAGATTGGTGGTTAATGACGAAACATTTTGTAATATAGATATCGCATAAGTCTTGGGTTTATATGAAAAACAAAGCAAAATATTTAAGGATTATCTGGTAGATACAATTAGTTAAAGTTACCTACGTTGAAATTATTTGTTAATTTCTTAGGAGTTGTGGATCTATTAAATAATGTTTTGGGACCTTAAATCCCACTAGAAAATAAGATTTTCCTAATTTTATGAGAGAATATAAAATTTAAGAGAATAGATGCTTTTGTTGTTTTCTATATTATTTTGTAGATTTTTGAAATCAAGATAAAATAGTTAAAAATACACTCTCCGCGATTCTAGAAACAAATAAACTCACTGGGTCTAACTACCACGATTGGCTAAAAAAACATCAAAATTATTCTTGATTTCGAAAAGAGGACTTGTGTCCTTACTCAAAGTCCATGTGATGTGATAGCTTCGAAAGCTGACAATGAGACATGCGAATCATTTGAAAAAGGGGTTGATGATGACCTCCAAAACTCTTGTCTAATGATGGCGTCCATGTCAAAGACACAAAAATATGAAGCATGAGACTAATATCCACTTACAAGAACTATATGGTGTACAATGTAGGCATGAGCATTTTGCATCCTCAAAGGAACTTTTAGAGTGAGGATATTAGAAGGAACTAGTGTCTATGAATACAGGCTAAAAATGATTGGACTTATTGAGACACTCGGCACAATAGACATGGTCATGAACAATGATCTTTATATGGATTTGATCTTTCAATCTCTAACTAGCTCTTTTGCCCAATTTATTGTGATTTCAACTTGAGCAAATAAGAAGTAATGATTAACGAATTGGTTAATATGTTTATCATAGTGAAGGCAACCATGAAAACGGATAAGTCATTAATGACTGCTTCCTCTTCCCATCCTAAGCGCCGTAAAGGCAAAAAGAAAGGAACAAAGATGAAAGTTCTTTTTCACAACGGAAATAAGCATTAAAGGCTAATGGACAAGTAAACGAAGAACAAAAACAAAGTTGATAAGAAAGATAACAATTGCTTTTATTGTGGCGAAGCTGGCCATTGGAAACTAAATTACAAGGAAGACTTTGCAACCTTGGGAGCTAGTATAGTCTTATTTGAGAGTTTTTTCCTTGAATAGATGTAATTTTTTATGTTCATGTAAGATTTATCATAGAAAAATAAAGCAAATAGAGCTAAACAAAAATATCCCCATCGTACTGGCAAACTTTCTTTCCAACTTTTAAGAGCTAACATATAAATACCTTCCGTTTATATCTATCTGCATTATTTAGCATCACTAAAATAAGCTTATTTACTTATTTATCTTTGTCAATTTGTATTAGATGCGATGTGAAGGAAAACCCACCGCAAAGTTAGATGTTATGACTGAATCTAGTACCTGTGGCAAAGGAGTTGGTGCTGATTTTAGACACAACAAATTTAATTGTCAGTGGTATATTTGTTTTTCTAATTTTAAAGTATGTAATTTCCTTTTCTGGTTAGAAGCCTGTTAAAATTTTATTTCTTTGCAGCAATGGATTAATGAAAAGCTGAAAAACGTTGATGAATTACAACGAACTAAGTAATTCAAAGACGACTTATTCACAAATGTTTTAGGGTGAAGATCCCTAAGGACAAGTTAGATATTGTAATGCCCTGATTTAGAGCATTTGTCCCTAGGTCGAGTCATTGCCAGGGAAGGGACTGTCTAAACTAAAACCACAAAATATATCATGGCAACATCCTAAGCATCACAAGTTCAAGTACATTAGTTATATTCATGCTTTACAAGTCTTCATATTACAAAGTTTCAAGTTTGCAAAAGACATCACTTGACCATAAACATATAAAAATCCATATCAAGGAAACACGAGAAAAACTGGAAATCTATTACATTCTCGAAATTCCTGCAAGATCTCCAAAACTCCATCACCTACACATAATATAATAAAACATAATTATGAACGACTTGATAAGAGATTATGGTTAGGAATGGTAGTTAGGGGGAAAAAAAACATAAAGAGTAAGACGTAAATCAAGAAGTGATTATGATACAGCTCAAGAGGTCCAATAATTAACACAACAACAATTTCAATATCGATACGGTTGAACAAGTTATTTGGTAGGTCTACCACCCTTATCACTCTCAAACACATATACAAACATGTCAAACCCCTTATCTCTCTAGTTCCTCCCTAAGTGGCCACTTAGAAGGGACAAACACATTTTAACTAATAGGCATGGTCGATCGCGTGCTATGGACCAGTTTTCTAGAAACACATTGCTCTAGGCGATCATGGAACTATCAACAAATGAAAAACCCTGTAGGAGACAAACTAATGGTCCAACACCGTCCATCCATCTCTCTGGTGGCTCCGGGCCCAACAATGTATACAACAATCAAGGTTTACAATGAATCATAACAATATCAATCATTCAATAAACATTAATTCGATTCAAACAAAATATCAGATATAATCACTCAATTTAAGCCGTATATTAGACACATAAACATCATACGGGAGTGAACCATAGGCAAAACATGGCAAAAGAAGCTCATAAACACAAGAGAATGCCACTAGATTGCCAAATGCCGCAATGTTTCTATCTTGGTTGTTTCGGTGCCCAAGCAGGAACTCTTTTTTTTTTTTGGTTTAAAGAATGGGAGATGGCCAATGGAATTTTTAGGGTATTTGAGGATGTTTTAGTCCATGAATCACAACAAGGAAAATGAGTCAAAAATCAAGTTCATAATGTCCAAGTTTCATCAAATTGGACAACAAGATAATGATAATGGTATTCAAACAAAGTTCCAATGAATCATCATCAATATCCAAATATATCATTATCTGAAATAAACAGAGCGTCTACTAAATTTATTAATATCAATCCAAAATACATAAGTCCAACTATTTAAAACATTATTTCGTATGTTAATTTGTTTAAAGGATTCAATACTAACAATTACATCAATTATCATTATTCTCTCTATCTCTCGCTTTTACCCTAAGCTATTCCGATGAACTACGAAAGGAATTAAAAAGAGTGAGCTTTTGAGAGCTAGTAAGGTGATGTAAATCAAGTCGAGGGTGCAATTCTCATTGTGGAGGGTAAAATAGAAATATTATTCATTTACGAAGGAATAAGTGTTTCAAATGCGCTGAATAAAATAACGTTAGCAAAACAAATATTCATTTTCAATAAGCCAATTGTTCAAATCAAGAAATCAGGAATGCAAGTCAAATTCAAATTATATAAGAGAGTTGAATGAAGGATTGTGTACATTCATAGAACCAAATATCAAGTGTGCATTTCGCATCAAGTCAAATGGTCGGTTATTGCAACATCACTTAATCTCTCTTCGGCAAGTGTCCACGTCCTTAACCCCCGTGGATTAAGCAAGTGGTATTTATTATTTTATGGACAAGGGTTCTTGTACATGAAGATCAAGAAATCGAGTTGTAAACAGATAATATGCATTTACCAATACAATAGCAAATTAAGCTTGCAAGAACAAAATGTATGGAATAAAATAGTATATCAAGAGGAATATCAAAATTTATGGAGTCCAATAATCACACAAATCTACGAGGACAATAATATAAGAGAAACCTCAAATTGACATGTGCACATCAAATTCTCAAGGAATGAAATATGATCAAGCTACCATATGAAATGAGTATCGGTATAGAATCCTTACCTTAATTGCTTCAAAATCCAATCTCGTCAACTAACAATTCAATCGGTTCCTGGAATCAAAATCCATGACTCGTCAATAATTAACACAAGTTAATTCTTATTATATTATTGGACATTCGACTTGATTAAATCCCAATCATTTTTATTTAAATTCTTGGTAATATATATATATACCCACACTAATTTCATTCTAAATTTCAATGAGGATTTATAGACATAAGAAAATTAAATATTAAGGCTATAACTAGATTTATAACATTATGAAATTCTTGGAATTTAATATATTAACTATCAATAAATTGTTTTATTTACCCAAAAACATGTCAAAATTTAATCTATAACCAAATCAACTCCATATTTAACACAGTTTTCTATGTGAAAAATAATTATTGGAATTTTTCTACTTATATTTTATTTACTGAATTTTTTAGAAAATAATAAAATCCGTTTAATGCAAAAATATTCAAATGACATTATTGATATGCAAATCCTATTCTAGAAAACCAAATATTTAATTCTAAACTTATAACAAAATTTTTAGAAGTTTCAGATAATTATTTTTGGGGAGTGGGCTTATTTTACACATCTTAGAACATAAATAAATTTCTAGAAATTACAATATTAATGAAAAAAAAAATAAAACTACAAAACTAATATCTAAAATTGAGAAATCCCAAATGAACCTAAGCCTCCTACAATGGCTTAAATTGTGGGTTTGAATTCCCAAGGTTTATGGGGTGTTAATATGAATGAAAATGATTCAAAGCTTTACTAAAATATTTGGGGAATATGTGTGATTGATCAATTTGATGAAAATCAAAGAATTGAAAAATCAAGATTCTTAAGATTTGATTTTTGAGAATTTCTTCAAATTGAGTGATTTTAAATACTTGAAAGTTTAAATTGATAGAAGGCTTTTGTTTGTGGAATGATGAATAAGTTTTAAAAATTTTTCCACTATTTATGGATTACAAGAGAGTCATAACTGATTATTATTATTATTATTATTATTATTATTATTATTATAACTTTTTTATTGTCTACATAGTAAATATCACTTAAATGCAACTCAAAAATTTATGAAAGTGAAGTTATGCATTAGGAAATTAATGGATGTATCTGGACACATTTATGCATGCATTCACTTAAATGTAATCTTATATTTCATTTGTATTTTCAAGACAAACGTTTACGTTATATATATATATAATATACACATACGCATGTATAATAATTCCATTATTTATGAAATAACTTTTCAATATATAAAGTTATAATTTCAAGCATAAATTCTTATTTAATTAAAATATTTCAAAGATTCAAAGAAAATATATTATAAGTCTTTGTTGACTAATGCTAATATTCTAAATAATATTATAAAGTAAATTTTCTATTTATAATTTTGACTCCTAGTACATATTCGTTAGCTACATATACAATCTGCAATCGAAGTTATAGTCAAAATTAGTAAATTTATTAAGCATTTATCTACGATAAGTTCAATATCGTTATTTTTATTGTCATCTTGCGTCAATTTTAACGTCATAATCACGTATTATTAAAAAAAAAATTTCCAAAATTTTGGGTTATTACAATTTGGGTCATAGTAGATAGACTCACTAAGTCTGCGCATTTTCTACCAATTAAGACCTAGTATAATATTGAGAAGCTTGCAGAGATCTATATCAAGGAAATCATTAGACTGCGTGGAATCCCTCCAAGTATCGTCTTCGACAGGGACGCAAAGTTCACAACAAAACTATGGAGAAGTCTACAAGAGTCATTGGGAACAAAATTATAGTTTGCAGCTCATCCTCTAACTAACTTACAATCTGAAAGAGCGATCCAAATGTTAGAGGATATGTCTCGCACCTATGTTCTGAATTCTTCAGGAAGCTAGGATAAGCATTTACCTTTAGTAGAGTTCACCTACAACAATAGCTATCAAGCCTCAAGCCAAATGGTGCACTACAAAGCACTGTATGACAAAAAATGCAGATCACCACTACATTGGGATTTCGACGAAATTAGAAGTACTTTAGAAATAGGAAAAAACAACATGCGGCCAGAAATGATACAAGAGGCGATCGATAAAGTTCAAATCATCAAGAAGAACATGAAAGTAACTCAAAATTGATAGAAAAGCTACGTCGACAAATGAATGAAGGATTTGCAGTTTGACATTGGAGATTGAGTATTCTTAAAGGCCGCCCTGCAGAAAGGAATCTGAAGAATGTAAAAGAGCAGGAAGTTGACTCTAAGATATGCGGAACCTTTTGAAATTATTGAGAGTAGTGGCCCTATAGCATATAGATTTGATTTACCGCCAAATCTCACTAGGATCCATGATGTCTTTCACATGTCTCAATTACGGAAATACCACCTAACCCCTCGCACATCGTAGATCATATTGACCTACCTATTTAGGATGACCTCTCGTATGTAAAACAACATGTGTGAATCCTAGATTACAAAATTTGAGAACTTAGGAATTCGAGGATATCTCAAGTCAAAGTTCTTTGAAAAAATCAGAAGGTCATGGAAGCCACTTGGGAACATGAGAATGAGATGTGAGAGAGATATTCTCACCTATTTGAGTAACATGTATGAATCTGAGGACCAGTGTTTTTTTTTTTTTGTTTTTGTTTTTAAGGGGGAGAGAGTGTAACAACCCAAAAATTTTACTTATTTCACTTTTAAATTTTCATAATTCAAACCCAAAATATTTCATTGCAAATTTTCTTACAATCAAAATGTCGATAAGCATTCATTTTATTCCAAGAAATTTCATTTCAAGCCCCAAATCCTAATCTTCAAATTTTTCAAAATCCATTTAAATTCAATATATATATATATATATAAACATGTGCAATTTTATTCAAAGTGGCTGGCCACCCTTTTCTTTAATTTAGGGAAAATATCTCCATATTTTTAATCACAAAATGCTTCAACCTAGTATTATAAAATGAGAGGGAAAATACAATACTGGCTTTAATTTTTTACACATCATCTTCCATAAATTTCCTATATTTAGACAAATGACATTTTCTACATCTATAAATAGCCATCCTTTGCTCTTGCATTTTCACATTTTTCTCAACTTCTTACAAAGCTCAAGGTTTCAAGAAAATTCAAAGCTAAACTTTTTCATCTTCTCCTTTTCATCCTTCTCTTTCCGTTTCAAACTTCCATTAAAACACTTCAAAAAAAATTTCTAAGTTACAAGCTAAGGGGAAAATGATAGAAGAACATCACCATTAGGAAATCTCTTTGGGGAGGCCTTAAGCTTTAACTCCATAGAAATCTTAAGATATAGCGTTTGAAATGAAGTGAATATTTATTGAAAATGTGGTACGTAAAAGACTCTAGGTGCTGAACTAATAGGTGATCTAAACTTTAACACATTTAGGATTTTAGAATATCCTGTGAGATTTAAAGGTTGAGGTAAGATGATTCCAGGAAATACTCCTAGAAATTCGCTAACTATTCTCATATCTTCTAACTTGATTTTATCTTGAGGCTTATTAATTAGATAAGCCAAATGTCTCTATCATCCCTTCTTTATGACCTTTTTGGTTTTTATAGCCGAGATGGTGACTAGACCATCGCAATTGGTACCATTGTCCATACCAACCCCAATTCAGGTACCCAGCTTAATTGTTTTGGCAAAATAGTCTACTACAATCTGGTGCTGATGTAACCATGTGACACCCAAGGATTTCCTTAACGTACAAATTTCAAAATTCGCCAATTTTAAGAATTCAAAACGAATTCAAGAAAATAAGCAACGTTTCAATTTCAAATTCACGTATCACGTGTCCAAATACACTTCTCTCGATTGGGCCTCAACGTCAATCGAAAAAATTCGACCCGAATTAGACCAAATTTGATTCAAATGAAAGCCCAAATAATTCCCAACTTTAGTCCATATATGTATATATGTATATACATCAAATAAGCCAAATTTTTGTATGTATATACTAGATAATTTTGCCTCAAAAGTTGCAAAGTGGTGAGTAAGCATGAATGATCATGATTCTTGAAGCCAACTCACTCCCTTAATGATGGCTAAGTTGTGACTAAGCTCCTTTGAGATCAATAAAGGTAACTTGGGTCTTGAAACTCTTCCCATAACCCTCCAAAAAATCTGAAAAATCATCTCAACACTCCCTCCATCTCTTCCTCAAACTCTCGGCCCCCTATTTTCACACACACACATCCACATTTTTTGCACACAAATTTGGAAGAAAACTAAGGAAAAATCCTAGGGAATTTCACTCTACCGCTTGGTAAGATAGGATTGAAACTTGTTGGTGTGGCTTAGGATATGAAATATAGAGCCTAATATTGGTGCTTGTGCTTGAATAGGAGTTGATACGAAAGAGAAACTGGAACTTGGAACCAAAGTTAACTCAAAACGATCTTAGGACAACGGTAAGATTTATGGCTTTCGCCCTTTGTTCTTGATTCCATGCTCCGTTTTATGCTCATGAGATATTCGATTTTCGAGTTTAAAAGTATGTTGTTCATGTCGGTATCTTTGTCTATTGTGAACTTCATTACCGTTAAATACGGTTATCTTGGTGTATATATGTGCTA
>JACFYI010002086.1:1269300-1290313 GCA_014898755.1 Handroanthus guayacan
GACAAATATCCTCATCTGTTCGAATAAGGTAAGAATCTGGGGACCAGATTCTTTAAAGGGGAGAGAGTGTAATACCCCGAGTTTTTCCTAATTAAGATTTCAAATCGTTAATTTCTCAAATTATTTTAATTTCAATAAAACGGAACACATTTCAATTTCAAAAATGAATTTCACGTTCAGAAAATTTTATCACGTCGGAATCTCGATTTCTAACATTATTTCAGCCCAATTATAGCCCAAAACTCACTCAAATTTGGCCCAAACATTAGCCATATTTCAGCCTAAGATTTGAACCATTTAAAAAATATATATATATATACAACAAAATCAGATTTATTGCAAGTGGATGCATGGGCAGCATGGTGGCAGCCGTAAGCCTACCATTTTCTTGGGGATTTTGCTTGCCAACTTTTGACCACATGATTGCATACGTTCTCCATTATATAAAGGAGTGTCTAAGGCTTCATTCAACTCATTTTTCCACAAGAAATCTGCAGAAAAAGCCATCTCAATCCTTTCATTTTCCAGCTTCATCGGCAGTCTTCTTCTTGCTCAAAACATTTGATATTTTACCAAGTAACTAAAAGGGAAACTCTAGGGAACCCACTCATACCTTGTTAAGTTTGATGTTAGCATCATAAATAAGAGATTTGGGCATGGTTTTGTGATAGTTAATGCTTGGTTTTATGATTGATTAGGTGATTAACTCTAATCCGGAATATTCGTAGCATTTTCTTGAAGATGAGCCTAGAAGCTCAACAAATAAGACTTATGGTTTCCATTCCCTTGTTTTGATTCCATGCTTCACATGTATTTCATTTCAAAGTCCATAAGCATGATATTCTTGATAATTTTGTTGAGCCTATGGAGATGTTCTCCTTATTACATGCATGACAAACCTTGGACTTGAACATCTTATGAAATTGATGATACCTTGACAACTTAACCTGAGCTCTAGAACATACTTGGACTAAGGACTTTGGACTAAGAGATGGATTTTGAACCTAAAAACCGGACAAAAACGGAAAATACGGACTCAACGGCATTTTTCGACTTGATTTTATAAAACGAAAAATCTTTAACCAAAATCATAAAATGATATTTTAGACATGTTAATGGATATATTACAATCCTAAAAATGTGATTTTGAACCAAAAATCAAAAGAAAATAAAAAGACGAAAAATCAAAATTTTTGGCCGAGACTCGGCGCTCAAGCGCTCAAAACGGCGCTCAAGCGCCGGTCCGGATAAAAATTTTCCAGTAACCAGGCACTCAAGGGCCCATCTAGGCGCTTAAGCGCCCAGCTCTCTGGAGTGATTCCAGTAGTTAGGCGCTCAAGCGCCCAACGCACTGGAAAAATGACATGTTTGGGCGCTCAAACCGGCACTTAAGCGCCCAGACCGATTTTCAAATTTTATTTTTCTTGCTTCGTTTGGTTAATCCGAGTCCATATTCGATCTTTTCAAGTAATAATTAAGTTTTCAAAACAGTGAAATCTCTAATCCATAGTCCATTCCTAGTTTGTTCGAAATGAAACGATTGACTAAACTCTTGAAATGTCTATTCTATCATCCGTAGTCAATCAAAACGTATTAATAGCAACTCGATTCCTATATGACTGTACTGTTATGTCCATATATAGCCTACTGCTCTAACTGTCTGTTGGGCCCTGAGGAATTTATATGAGTATCGGATTGGGCAACGCCGGGTTGTCAATACGAGCTTATATGAATCCTCACCTGTGGGATAATCCGGACGATCCTGGAGGTAGGGATCCGAAGGATTATTCTAAAGCACGATGGTGCTTTACTGTCTGTTGCTCTTCAAGAGCTGGAGGGATAAGGATTTTTGTATGACTGTATTGGAGATATAAGGGTGATAGACCTACCAAAAACTTGCATCTGCCTTATGACTTGAATGTGATATATGTTCTTGTTATCAGTTTGATATGTCCATTTTGAACTGTTCTGAATTGTATATTGAAATCACATTCTTGTTTCATTGTCGATATGATCATTGTTTGAAACTCTCTTGCTTCTATCCATTTTCTCGTTTCTCTTGCCATGCCATAAGTTTTACTGGGTCGTGTGACTCATGACTCCATTATATTATGTAGGATCTTGATACATGGAGTATTACCTGGAGATGTGAGTCTGATTTGTATATATTTCTTTTGGGATAATGTATCTAAGTTGTAATTCTAGCTCAACGTTATTTTGTACTTATGACTTGTAACTTAGATAGTTGAGCTCTTTTGTTCAAATTTGTAAGATGGATGTAACCTCATTGATATTAATGCGATTTGGAGAATTTTAGTTTTATTTTCACATGTTATTGTTCCATTTTGGTTTTAGTATGATTGCCTGACCGTGAGTACCGTCCCGGATCGCGTGGCAAATAGCTACCGTGGTACGGGGTGCTACATTCGCAGTCTACCACATTTCCTAGATTTATTGGAAGTATTTCCTCTTGACGCTATGTGTAATACCCCAAAAATTCTCCTAATTAAGATTTAAATCCTTCGTTTTCCAAATGATAAATTGTTTTGCAATTATGAAAGAATTTTCTTGTAACCAAAATATTTTTCTATATCCAAAAAATTTTTCTTGCAATAAAAAATTTGTTTACATATCATTTCAACCAAACGAGCCAATTAGGCCCAAAACTTTGGCCCAATTTACTCAAATTTCAACCTAACAAATTAATATACATATATATATACACAAATTGGAAAATCCTCAAAATCGGCCAACAAGATTGGGAGGAGGATTTCCCTCACCCAATCTACCAACTTTTGTACCCTTAAAGCTTACTTCACAAGCTTTGTAATTTGGAAAACAACCACTCATCCACTTTTTATTTGCTTAGAAGCCCTTCTTCTTACTCTATAAATAGGATGGTAATGTAGTTGTGTTCTAACCCCTTTGCTAGAAAACTCTCCCTCACTCTCTATTGCATAATTACATACAAACTTCTTACTCTTCACTCTTTATATAGGTGAAAACCTCACTTGAGTGTTTTTGGTAAGCTAGATCTTGCAAGACATTCTATAAGTGTAAAGTTCAAAATGAGAAGATTTTTAACATCTAGAATGGCCCTTATTCTAATAGGTGATATAACCTTGGAAAATTAAGGACTTCGAATCCTAACATTAAGACTTGAAGCTTAGAACATGAGGTAAGACTTATGGCTTCCCTTCTTGCCTCTATGATCTTATTCTTGCTTCATCCCTTGCAATGAAAAATATTAAGCTATATGTTTGATGATTATAATGCCTATTGAATTTAAATGCTCAATATCCGTTTGAATAATGATTTGAGAACTTGATATTCTTGTGATTCCTATCCTCATGTATGAAAGCTCTTGTGATTATGGAACCCTGCACATTGGGAGAAATTTTGAGACAAAAAAAATTAAAAAATGGAATTATGGACTTAAAATACCCCTTCTTCCTAAAATCTTGTAAAATAAAATTTTGGAACTTAAATTTTATAATTTTGCCTTAAAATTTCATTTATGGAAATCTAACTTTCAGACACAAAAAAGAAGTATATATATATATATTTATTGGGGGCGACCGCGCCCAACTTGTAGAGCGAAGGTGCCCAAGCTGCTCATCTGCATCTGCAGGCAATTTTGGACACGGCCGCACCCAATCTAGAATGTTTTTTTAACTTTTTTGACCCCAATTTTCCCTTATTAGTCCATATTCCACTTCTTAAAGATGTTTTATAACTTCAAAACAAATTTTCCCAAGTCCGAGGTCCAATTCGAATCGTTTGTTGAATTTATGGAGTATATGAATTTGTTCCCCGATGAGGCCATATATTTTGAATATGTTCTGAAATTCATGCCCCAATGTGGCTAAATATTTTGAAAATGTTCTGTATGTTCCAAACTTGAAAGAATGAATGAAAGTTGGACCTTGAGAATTTTAAGATAGTATTGGATTCGACGATATTAGATCGTCAATCTGAACCCTATAAAATTCCTGTATGTTAGGTAATCCAAAAGAATCCTGGAGGTAGGATTTCGAAGGCTACTCTAAGGCACGTGGGGTTGACTACGCCATTTAGCATGTTCGGCGTTCCTTGAGGGAGCAATTGAGGGATAAGGATTAAAACCTAGATATTCGTATGGCATATAAGTTCTAAAATTCTTATGGATGGTAATTCGAAACCTTGAATATCATTGTGACTACCATTCTTGTCTATACATGAGCTTGTGTACATTTGGGACCTTGGATAAATTAAAAATTATGCACAAAAAAATGGATTATGGACTTGTGTATTTTCCACTTTTTTTATCATTTAATTCAAAATTTAGATTTTAAAATTGTTCTTCAAAAATTGTTTCTGAAAAATTTTGATTTTCAAAGAAAAAAAAGAGAGGGCTTAGTGTTGGAGCGCCCATTCTAGTGGCTTCTGTCAATATTTCGATCCTGAAGAACCCAAATGAGAGTGCCTATTCCAGTGGCAAAAAACACTATTTCGGGGCTGGAGTACCCATTTCAATAGCCAAAATCACAATTTAAGCATTGGAGCGCCCAATATAGTGCCCATCCCAGTAATCAAATCTTTTTATTTTAACTCCGATTTGCTATTTCAAATCTATAATACACTTCTTTAATATGTTTTAAAACTTCAGAACGATTTTTCTTAAGTTCGAGGCTCAATTCGAATCGATTGTTAGAATTGATAGTTGCTTGAACACATATTTCAATGGAATTGATTATCTTGAACATGTATATTGTTATTCTTAAACCTTATTGTGTGATTGATAGGCCATGGGAACTTCAAGAGAAATGGCTGGGCGATGTCGGATCGTCGATCGAATTCTTTGATAAGTTTTCCAATTGTTTGGATAGTTTCATGGAAACTTGGAAGTAGGATCTTCCTCGAACTAGTCCATGACACATGGTACGTCGACAGTGTCATATGTTTGATTGTTTTGGATTGCCCTCCTCTAAGTGGCCACTCGAGGGAGGGACTTGTGGAAGGATAATGATTTATATTTGATATTGGGAGTGATAAAGGTGATAGGCCCACCAAAATTTCACTGTGCCTGATTAATTGATTGTATATTGAGCTTTTATTGATCAATTGTTAATTTAGCTTCATTCTTAAACTCCTAAAATTGCTTTGCATCTTGTATATTGTCCGATTAATTTCGTAACCTCATATTGATTCGTTGAATGATGTTTTGATACTTTGTCTTTCGTAATTCTTACCCATGGTGCTCACTAAGTATATAGACTTACCCTTATATTCTACCATGGGTAGGTGTTTGAGCTTTAATAGTGCTTTGGTTTGATAGTTTGAGCTTTTGATTTATGTTTAAGATTGTAAAGTTGATGTTATGTAGTAGAACATGAATTGTAGTTTTGTTTTGTAAGAATTTGGAACATGGTTTGTAATAGATTTTAGTTGTGTTACAAGTTTGATTTTGAATAATATATAGTTGTTTGGCTTTTTCCTATGCGTTCATGGAATTTGATTTAGTTCCACCTGCCCACAAGTCACGTCATTCGGCCCAAAAACGGATGTTCTGGGTTCGAGGTTGTTATATTAACATATCAAAGTAAAGCACAACAAAAATCAAAATTCAACAATGAATAATAACGCATGCAACACATGGAATAGATCATCTTGAAGATTAAACTTATGCTGGGAAGAATTTGGATTAGAAAAAGAAGAATACGAAGCTTGATCACCAACAACTAGATTCAACTCTTTGAATCTTGAAAATTCAATTAGGTCTTCATGCGATCCTAAAAGACAAAAGTACGACCTTCATAACAATTGAATTTTTCAAGTTTTGGTCCAAGATGAGAAGAAACCAATTCCTTCTTCAAAAATGATGCCAGGCCTAACATATTCATGCTTTTGATCAATATTTGATTTTTCAATTTTCTTCAATGGATTTACACAAATATCCAAGCTAGAATGCTTCTAAAGTGTATCAACACATCTCTAAGGTAAGTCACCAAATCAAAATATCCAAAGCTAGATTAGGTGGTTGAAAGAGAAGAAGAAGAGAGGATGGGGATGAGATGGCTTGCAAAAGAGGTTAGATATTTTTTGTTGGAAAATTAAATATTTGAATTTGACCATCAAATTCTAAATTTTTAGCCACACAGCCTTTAAATAGCCATGTAGGTCATTCCACATGGCACGAGATAGTGGAAGATTCTAGGCCCTCCCACCCCACCTTCCACACTCCATTTCTTGTCTATTGTCCACCTAATATCCACATGGTATTTAATTTTGTTTTTAATTAAATTATCAATTTAATTAATGGATAATTATCTCTGCACCTCTTCAGGTTTGGTATAATTACCAAAACTCCCCTTAAAATTTGGGTAATTCTTATTACACTCCCTACCCATCATAAATTGTCACAATTACACCTCTCAGCTTACCATAATTACAACTACGCCCTCTTGTGCAAAGGGTCTACTTGTAATGTTTCGAAATTTTTAGAGGGTGTAATTATAATGAACAAATCTCAGGAGGTATTTTGGTAATTATGCCAAATCTCACGAGGGGTTGAAGTAATTATCCCTTTAATTAAATTAAAATGAAATGTCATTATATTAATTGAACTCTCCCCAAGTGAGCCTCCTTTCAAAATATGCTTATATCGGCTTCTTGAATTGATTCTTGATTTAATAGCCCAATAAAATTACTTAATTAATTTATTTAGTCTAATTAAATTATCTTATCTATTCAAGTGGGTCAATTAAGTTGACTTTGATCTCTGGTGCCGATTAAATTAACTCTTCAATTTAGTTGACTCAATTTAGTCTTGTTAAGTTGAATTTCACTCATACACTTTTTGGCCCCTTCTATTAATTAAATAAATAACAATTTAGGAATTAATTTAAAATATTATATTAACTGAATTAATTTAAATCCTTAAATTCATCTAGTCGATTTGATTATCTAACTCTTTAGACAATTTTTAAAAATTTTCTAGTGGTGACAAGAGGCTTTTTTGTCTGGCCCTTTAGGTTCACCAGTTAATTGAATATGGGCTCGCAACTATTTGTGATTTAATTGATCAATACTAAATATTCCAATTAATTGAACTCTTTCAATTAACCATCCTTGAATACTTTATTAATCTCAAGAGTATCCAATCTTTATGAATAATATTCTAACTTCAAGTTATGGAGCCCAACAAATTGAATAAATTAATTTAGTTTGAACCCATTTGCTTACTACTACCTCATAAATCCGATCCTTTCATTTTCTATTTCCTGATTGAAGTCTAGAGTTAAGATATTTATCATCTCCCTAATAATTTCAATGACTATGATTTTATCCTTAATAATTGGTTCCTTTGACTTCATCTCTGGGAATAGCTTTTCAAATTGTCAATTTACCTTGCACAAGGATTTTGGGACTCACATACCTCAATGTCAAAACTCTTAAGCTTAGTAAACTCCTCATACGACTTATTGTAAAGTCGAGTCATTTATTAAAGTTTAAACAATTATATACAAAGTAACAATAAAATCTCAAGTCAAAGGACTAACTATATGCACTATCGTAAGCTAAAAATAATTTCATCACTGACAAGCCATTACAGCTGTCTTTTGAATTTTTATAATTGAGTCTTCAGTGAGCTTGTTCTCTAACAAGCACCTGTTAACATGCACTGATATTACTACATTATTTATCTATGAAATGAGGCAAATCTCAACTCCTTGGTATATACACCATTAATGCAAGTCTCTCTGAATCTAAAGTGTTCTCATTTCATAAATTTTATGACTTGGAATATTGTAAGATCACAGCTATAGAAACTTGTTTTATAATTACCATCATATGCGTAACCAAGTCCCGTAGTCTGTTGTGATCTTGAGGACTTTATCCAAATATATTCGTAGAAATAATAATATATATAAGATGGAGAGGGTCATTCGTAAACATAGTGTGAAATAAAATTATATCACCAAGGAGTAGTTTACGAGCCAATTCAACTGGCTTGCCAGACACTATTTCAATGTAAGTTAAGAAGGTATACATGCAATTCGGTCGAGAGCATTGCACCGAATAACAAAAGTTCTAAGAGACATAAAATATGCCATGAAAAATAGATTACGTTACAATAGAAATCCAACTATAGGGAAAATTACCATTTTCATTCCACAACTTAGCCCAATTTCACTTTTGGCAATATTTTTTTACATTTATAAAACTAAGTCCTATATCTATTTAAAGTGTTCACTTTATGCCCGTTTGTTGGCAGAAACCTAAAAATATGGCCGAAAATCGAATATAGCTCATTAGGCATGTGTCAAGTTGGGAGTTTTGCACATATGGGAATTTAAACAAAAAATAAAGCATTGCATATATATATATATATATTAAAAGACATTAAATTAATTTAAACTAACAAAATATAGAATTTAAAAGAATCATCTAGCCCCAACCCCTTAGGTCTTAATTCCTATCCTTTACCCTCCTTCCCTTCATCTATATCTTCTTCACTGAGTCACCGATGGCACCTCACCATTGGCCTACCACTACCCACATCTCCAACCGTAGTTGCTAGGTTGTGTCGTGCACCTTGTCCCCATCCCCATCTTCACCGCGGTCCCCTACCTTCAATTTCTTTAACTGCCCATATCCTCATCACCACCCGACTACCACACAGGGCATCTCTTGGGCCTGCCCCATCCTATTGGCCACTCAACTCGCTTTGCTTCCTTGCAATTTGTATATTATATATTTGTGTTTATATTTTTTTAATTTTAAGAAGATTTATATTTATGTATATTGCAATGTTATAAATATATATTAAAATTTAAACAAAAATATAAAAAGATAACTATAGATATTTTTACTTATTTACATATTTATACATAATAAGTGTAATTTTATCTTTTTTCATAATTCACACCATTTTGAATTGCCACATTGGCCAAAGACCAAACAAGACAGAAGCTCGGCACGCCATGTCAGATTTTAAGCCATATTCTTTGGTTTCCAATAAGAAACAGACATAAAGGACCAAACTTAAAAAGATATAAGGCTGAGTTTTAAGTGTCAAAATATATGACCGAAAGCAAAACCGGCTAAGCTATAGGACTAGGATAGCAATTTTCCATTGAACTATAATTGAAGAATACAACATGCTAACTAAGTATCAAACTCTAATGAAACCTAATCCATGAGCATATACGTGTTTACATTTAGAGGAATTGTCATTCGTAGAAATCCTCAAAACCAAACCTATGCAACTAGATCAAGGATGGAATTTGAGTTCATCACATTGGATAAATCAGGTGGGGAACTAGAATGGTTACAACAATTTTTAGAAGACATTTCCAATTAGTTAAAGCCTACGATGTAACATACATTCGCTGTGGTAGTCAATTTGTATGTGATATCCCACATTGGGATACTATGAAAATAGTTATCAATATATAGTTATCACAGCTCAATTTCAAGTTGCATACGGCAGATTTTCAGGCAAATCTCATGTCCTGAGCCCTTGAGCCCAGAAAATGACAAATGATATTAGAGTCAACCACCAGTCGAAGGGAGCTAAGTGCTATGCGAGACAAAGTGCTACGCATATAGAAGTCACCTCTTGAGCTTATAGGAGCCACTTTTAGAATCCCAATGTTTGGTGGGGGATCCTAGGTTTTGTTATATTGTGGCAAGGATATTGCGTTCTAAAGGTGGGATGATTGTGATATCCCATATTGGGATACTATAAAAATAGTTACCAATATATAAGCTATGGCTAAAGAATCTATGTTCAACTATTAGATATCTCTTTTAAGCGAGTTGTTCACAGCTCAATTTCTGGTTGCACACAGTAGATTTTCAGGCAAATCTCACATCTTGGGCCCTTGGGCCAGGGGCATGACATTGTAACCAAAAGACAATAGAATAACATGTGTACAATCAAGTTTTGACACATATGGATGGGGCATAATATCGTTAGACAATTGCTCTCTAGTAGAGTTATCTTTAGACAATGTAAAGTTTGAAGATAACACTTCGGAACTGCTAACAAAAAGGTCAATAAGAGAGCAAATTGATAAATTGTTGAGCAAAACAAGACAAAAGCCTGAAATTTACTGAAGCCCTGTAACGGTAACCCCACCTATATGATTGGAAATACCAAGATATAGGTTTATAGGTAAAGCAAGTTATGTAACTGTGACTCAACGTATAAGCATAATGGATAGCAAAGCCCTCCATCCTATTTCTATGATTAGCAAACAGTACAACATGTAATAGTTTAGGTTAAGCATTGCTTTATATGCTCTTATATCTCAAGACATTGAGTGGGGGCACAACACTCATCACTTGCCTACCACTACCCACATCTCCACTCATAGTTGCCATGTCACATTGCGCACCCCGTCTCCACCCCTATTTTCACCAATAGCCCTCTCTCCTCATTTTCTTCAACTACATATCGCTTCAACACCACATGACCACCACACACGGCATCACTCAAGCCTACCCCATCCTCCTGGCCACTAGCTAGCCTCATACCCTTGCAATTTGTATATTATATATTTGTATATATTTGTTTTATTTTTAAGAAGATTTATATTTATGTATATTGCAATGTTATAAATATGTATTAAAATTTTAATAAAAATATAAAAAGTAAATATATATTTTTACTTATTTACATATTTATACATAATAATTGTAATTTTATCTTTTTTCATAATTTACACCATTTCGAATTGCCACAATAACAAAAGACTAAACAAGACACAAACCCGACGTGCCATGGTAGATTTTAGGCCACATTTTTTTGGTTTCCAGCGAGAAACAGACATATAGTGCAAAACTTAAAATGAAATAGATTGAGTTTTTAGTGTTAAAATATAGGACCGAAAGCGAAACTGGGCTAAGTTGTGGGACCAAGATAGCAATTTTCCCTCCAACTAGAATGGAAAAATACAACAATGCTAACTAAGTATCACACTCTAACTAAACCTAATCCACAAGCAGATACGTGTTTACGTTAAGAGGAGTTGTCATCTGTAGAAGTCCTCAAAACAAAACCTACATAGCTAGATCAAGAATAGAAACTGAGTTCATGGCATTGGATAAATCAGGTAAGGGAGTAGAATGGCTACAACAATTTCTGGAAGACATTCCCAATTGGCCAAAACCTATGATGGTGACATACATTCACTATGACAGTCAATCTATAACCGAAAGACAATAGAATAGCGTGTGTACAGTCAAGTTTTGACACATATAGATGAGACTTAATATCGTCAGACAATTGCTCTCTAGTAGAGTTATCTTTTTGGACTATGTGAAGCATGGAGATAACACTTTAGAACTGCTAACAAGAAGGTCAATGAGAGAGCAAGTTGATAAATTATTAAGGGAAATGGGACAAGCCAAAAAATTTAGTGAATCACTGTAAAGGTAACCCCACCTATGTGATTAGAGATACCAGGATATAGGTTCATAGAGAAAGCGAGTTATGTGACTGTGACTCAACATCTAAGCATTACAGATAGCGAAGGCCTTGTTCCCATTTCTATGATTAGCAAGTACTGCAACATGTAATAGTTTGGTTAAGCATTACTTTATAAGCCATTATATCTGGAGACATAGAGTGGAGGCACAACAAGAATCTCTTAATAAGAAGACACTTATGTGAGTAAGAATCAATGGGCTGACTGTATGAGAATTTTAAAGCTGAATTCTTAGGGAGCATTCATGAATGCCAATGAGCTATTCAAGGCCAAAATAAACACAACAATGATAACTTCAGCTAACATTTAAGTAGAATTGTGTAGAGTTCTATTATCTTGTTGTACACAAGAGCCCATAAGTTGAAGATACCATTTTCACTAGTTAGCAAGGACATTCAATGATTCCCACCATAAAAGATTCAAAGCCAAAAGCTATCTCCCTTGATGCAACATCACTCAACTAAACTCTTTTGTGTGTGTTTGCATTTCATATGCATATCTGATGAGACAATTTTCTCATACATGTTGGGGATTGTAAAAATTGTGGGACGACATCACCCTTTATCAATAAAATTTATCTCGCTAATGCGATGCTCGCAGATTATTTATATCCTAACATTATTAAATGCTGAATGACAAAATTCTTACATAAGTACATTGATAGGTGTGTTGAGATAACCTATGGATTTTATTAATACCAAATTCCATGCAGAGACATGATTTTTAGATTAATACAAATGAGTCATGATATTTAAGAAAGCTATAACTCTTAATTAAATGATGATGTATTCTAGTCATATCCTTCATATGCTTCTTAAAAGAAAGAGTTGTTACTCTTGTTAACAAACAAATCTTGCCAGACAACACTGCATTGCACAATCATTAATAGGACTAGCTAGAACCACAGGAAAAACACCTAGAAAATTTTATAGCAATTGTATTGCTTGATCACTTCACTACACACATCGAAGTCTTTTTTTTTTCTTTGTCTTTTAAGAGAGAGAGAGAGAGAGAAGTGAATATATTAATCATTACATTAATATGATTTTATTAATATATTTGAAAGATCAAATATAAGAACTAAACTCAAGATGAATTTTATAAAATACCATACGTTGGCAAATACTACTATGTAGTAAACAAAGATCCACACACTATCGGTGGGAATCGAACCTAAACCTCTCCTATGAAAAGGAAGAGAGCATGCCACTTCCTCTAGAGAAAGGTGGTTGGCACTACACACATCAAAAATCATCATTCATTCATTAAAATAAGAGAATTTTCAAGTCAGTTCATTAGTCGTTTCTAGTCATCGAAGTGCGGCCTTCATCGAAAAAGAGTCATTATATCTTGGGTGGCTGTTTGCTAGTTATCTTCAAGCACCAAAGAGAAACAAGTAAAAACTTAAAAAACCAAGTAGAATAATAAGACTCGACTCATTCAACAATTAATTTTGCAGCACTACAAGAAAACAGGGTATTAGAGACGGATTTTTCTATCTCTGAAGCCTTGTTATTCGTCTCTAAAATAAAATAGACACGGATTTTTTTGTCTCTGAAATAGTGGTTGAAAGCCTTATCTCTGATTTAAAGAGGCAAAAGTTTCCATCTCTAGATTTAGAGATGATATAATCCGTCTATTTATCCATCTCAAATTTCTAATTTTTGCAATGCAAAATTCATCTCTGATTTCATGGCCTTTTCATCTTTAATTCCATCTCTAACTTTGTAAATATGTCAAAATAAACTGTCTCTAACCATGTCACATTACGTCTCCATTGTGTTAAAAATCTATCTTTGGATTTGTCTCTAATCTCATCAACATTTTCGTCTCTATCTCCATCTCTAAAATTGTTTCAAGTGAGCGTTATATTAGTTAATAATCCCCCCATTTTTTTTTTTTTTTTTGGGAAAATTGCGTTTAAAAACTTGCTTGAAAAGAACTTCAATTTCTAAACCAATTATAAACAAAACATGATTCATCAAAACAAGCTATTTCAACCATCCATAGCAATATAACAAAATGCGATTTTTAGAAACCTAACAATGCAAATAAGTGTCCAAATGATTAACCATCACCTGTATCAAAGTTAGTAGCCAATCTATTAATCTTCACAACTTAACATGTATTCAAGTAAGTAGCCAAAGTCTCCATCTCCAAATTTAGAGATGATATAATCCGTCTATTTATCCATATCAAATTTCTAATTTTTTATAATACAAATTCGTCTCTCATTTCGTCGCCTTTTTATCTTTAATTCCATCTCTAACTCCATAAATATGTCAAAATAAACTGTCTTTAACCATGTCACATTATGTTTCCATTGTGTTAAAAATCCATCTTTGAATTTGTCTCTAATCTCATCTATATTTTCGTCTCTATTTCCATCTCTTAAATTGTTTCAAGTGAGCATTATATTAGTTAATAATCCCCTTTTTTTTTTCGAAAATTGTATTTAAAAACCTGCTTGCAAAGAACTTCAATTCTAAACCAATTATAGACATAGCATTTCCTCATAAAAAGGAAAAAAAAAACAGCATGATCATTAGAAACATTATTAACCAAACGTGATTCATCAAAACAAGCTATTTTAACCATCTATAGCAATATAACTAAATGCGAGTTGTAGAAACCTAACAATGCGAATACATGTCCAAACGATTAACCATCATGTATATCAAAGTTAGAAGCCAATCAATTAATCTTCATAACTTAACATATATCCAGTAAGTAGCCAAATAATTAATCTTCACAACTTACCAAATTATATGCCAAATTAGTAAGAAGAAAAGTATCATGGTTTACTACCAAAATCATGTTGCTCTCAAGATCCAGATCCACAAGCATATTGGTGGTTTGTATATCCCACTTTTTGAAGTAACTCACGAATCATTTCTTGTAGTCCTTCCTCCCTCTTCGTCAGCTCATCTTCTCTTTTTCTAGCCTCTTCTTCTCTTCAATTCTTCTCAAGAGCCTGTTCAAGCATTCGTTTATTCTCATTTTGCATTCTCAAAAACTTTTCTTGATCTTAAGATTAGCAGGACACATGTCCTTAAGTTCTTTTGACAACTCATTAATTTTCTCATTTGACTCTATAAATTTTGAAGTAACTGAACTTCCACCAACTCTTTCAAAACATTGGCCACTAACTCCATTTAAGTGTCTCTTCTTAGAACCTCCTGTTACTTCATGCCATGACCAAAGATCAAAAGACTGTTTGGTAGAGGTATTGCTCCAACTTGTTTTTTCTATATGTTGTTCCTTTGAAAGCGTGACATACAAAAAAATTGCGTAATAAGAATCTAAGCAATCATCTTCTATATCAAATAATTTTGAAAAACACAAAAGATTGCATAAAACACTAACTCTTTTTGATTTATTATCAATGAACTCCCCAACCCCTTGATTTTTTCTGTGCGTTATGTGGAATACCTCAAGTTCATCCACATTTCTCCAAGCTCTTTTTCCTAAAATTATGTAAATAATTTTCTTCACTTTTAGATAATTAAACAAAAGATATTTAAAAATTCAAATTAACTTTATTAATTACCATCCTTAGTCTGTGTCCTGCTTGAGAAATAGAACTACTAGTATGCTTCGTAATAGAATCATCTTTTTCTATCATGCAACTCTTTCGAGCAGCTGCACTTTTTTGTTTGTACTAAGGTGAACTCGAGTATTTCTCAACTAGTTCATCCCATATATGTTCACTCGTCCAGTCAGGGCCCCTACCAATCATGTCTAATGTATTTGGTGTCCTAAGTAATTCATTCTTAGCATTCTCCAATGCTTTTTGTTTTGCTTTGTAAATCGACTCCCTGATTCTTGCACTTGCATTTTCATTCCACACTTTTCTCATTTGCATACCTGTTAAGTTGTCCCACCACTACCTCAACTGTACATTTTCAAATAAATAATAAAATGATATTATTTTGTTTATATAATAGTTAATAACTTTTTGTGACATTTAAATAATTTCAATTACCTTGAAATTCTCCCAAAGGAAATCCTTGACTGCCTTGGGCACTCTGTGCCATCTTGGCCATGGCTCTCTAAAAATGCCCTTAATGTCATTCACAAGATTTTGAGTAACACCACTTTCAATGAATCTAGTTAACAAAGCAATCAAAAGAAAAGTAATTAATATGTGGGTTGTTTTCTAATAAAAATGCATTCAAATTCAAATCGAAGACCTTCAATGTGTTAAATAAAGTTTACCTGTCATCAATTATAGTCACTTTTGTTCGTTGATCTAGATGGTTTGGAACTTGTGCCCCTTGGTTTGGTCCTCTTCATCAGTTTTGTGAAGTAATATAATTACTTGATGCTCTAGTAGTTGGATTATTCTCTTATTCTAAAGGCATTACCTCATCAACCTATAAAATAATTATCAACCTATATCAATTTTATTCCATTGGACTGCAGCTAATATAAATTTCTATTCCACAAAATAATAACATTAGAGACAAACTCTTAACAAACAAAAGTGACATGCCAATTGCAACTGAATAACATAACCCCTACCTCAAGAATCATGTGTACAGATATGCTTACATTTATCCACTGTATTTTCATAAAATAAAAAATGCTAGCTCACAATTGCAAATTCCTGAAGTAGTTGACACAGATATCTAATGAATGGATTGTGAATATCAATATAGGGAGTTCAAAAAATAACACATAATTGTCAAAGAACTTGACAAGACAATTATTCACAAATGGTAGTGATAATTCCATGACGAGTCAATATTTTCATATAATTACGTTATGGAATTATTTACTTTTCATTAAATTATGAACTAATTGAGTTTTAGAGGGTACTAAATGCAGGAAAACCATCAAACTGATGCAAACTAGGGAAAGACATGAAGAAAAAGTCTATTTGACTTGGGCGCGACTGTGCCGAAGATTAGGCGCGCCAGGTTGGTAAGCAAAATTTCAAGGCTGCATTGAGTGCGACGCACTCATATTTGTGAGAGAAAACTAACCTTGATCCAAAGAAAGATAGGCAAGGCTGAAAACTTCCTTGTTAATCTGAAACTTTGATCTGTCACTTTGATCAACTCCAACCTTGATTGATCCAATAAAAAACTTGATCAAAACTTCAATTGCATCTTGATGTAGCATTGGCCGAAAGCCTTCAATGCTAAGACCAAAACTTCTTTCTTCTTCAAGGTAATGACCGTGAGCTTTATTCTTTGGATTATAACTTTTGATCTTGTAAAATAATGTGGATTCACACATTTAATGTTGATCCACTCTTCCTCTTTAGATTGTCGCTTTAGATCTTGGCTAGATGAGAGATCTAAGTATGAGTTCTATGGAGAGAATAAAGAAGAAGATGACAGGTTTTGGAAGGAACTTTTAAGCTGAGAATTTGAAGCTGTAATGTGTTATGTGTGTGGTGGTCTTTAGGAGTATTTAAAATGTGATCCATGCCAACTTGAATAATTAGTTGGCAAGATATTTTGAAGGGAAGAATCAAGATTCTTCTCTTCAAATATTATTGGTTCAATTGGCTTTCAAGTTGGACATATCCATGTGGCATTTTAATTAATAATTAATTAAAGTGCCACATGGTGTCCAACTTGAATTAAACCCCAATTAAAATTTCTTCTTAATTTAAATCTCCTTCTTGGATCAATTATTAATTAAAGTGCCACATGGTGTCCAACTTGAATTAAACCCCAATTAAAATTCCTTCTTAATTTAAATCTCCTTCTTGGATCAATTAATTCAACTATTAAAATTCTAAATTAACAATTAATTTAATTAGAATAATTTAACTCTTTAAATTAGTCTATCAAGAAAATTCACTTTGACTTTGGTCACATATTTTGACTTTTAGTCAAAATTCCTCTTCTTTTGCATAAATCTAATTCAGGCAATTTTCTCTAATCTAATTAAAGAATCTCCATTAAATTGATACCATGACTTAATCGATGAAGACGTGCAACCCATTAAGTTCATCAATTAATTAGATATGTGTTCGTAATTTTTATGATTTACAATTAATTAAACACTTTAATTAATTACTCATAGAATTAATCTATATTAATTCTAGAGTACCCAATCTCCATAGTCAATATCTAACCTCAAGCCCATGAAGCCCAATTCATTGATGAATTAATTGTGGTGTGAAACCTTATCTACTTACACGTACCCTACAAATATGGTCTCTCTATTTTCCATTTCCCGATTGTGACCTAGGCTTAAGAAATTTTCGGTGTCCTTAATAGCCTAATAACTATGCATCTATTCTTAATGATCAATTCATTTGTGTTCTCGACTTTGGAAACTCATTTTCAAATCGACACACCATCTTGCACAAGGATTTTCTTGAATCGAGTCATTACAGAAAGCATAAAAGATATTCTCATTCACCAAGACGGGGAAAAGAATCCTTTCTTGGAACTCATAAATCTTATGCGTAGATAGCTTGCACCCAACATGCATCTCATACAACTTGCTCAAAAGTAGTCGAGACACATATCAAAGAGTAAGAACCTACCATAAGGTTACTATAATCCCTCAAGTTTAAGGACTAATAATATGCACTATCGTAAGATAGAGAATATTCCATCAATGAATTCCACTACGGCTATCTCATAGATTTCTTTATATGAGGCCTTCAATGAACTTGTTCTCTAACAAGTACCCACTAACACGTATCGGTGTCAATTACACCAGTTGCTCATGAAACAAGGCAATAATTCAACTCCTTGAATAATGTATCGTTAGTGGAAGCCTATCTGAATCTAAGATATCCTCGTGTCAAAGATTCTATGATTTAGAAAATTTAAGATCAAGATATCTAGAGACTAATTTTATGATTACCATCATATGCGTGACCTAGCCTCATAGCCTTGTCGATCTAAATGACTTCTTCCGTATTTATTATTGATGAGATAATATAAGATAATATGAAGAAGATGGCTATTTTATTTACATTGAAAAAAGTAAGATTGTTTATACAAGAGCAATTTTACAACACAAATCTAATTGGTTGCGGGACACTACTCTAATAATCTCCCACTTGCCTTAAAACCAATTTTTCATAGTCCTCGGTCCATCTTCTTAAGATGTCTTTCAAAGACCTTTTATATAAGCGATTTAGTTAGTAGATCTGCTATATTATTTTCTGAGGCAACTCGTTCCACTCTAACATCGCCTCTGTCAATTATCTCACAGATCAAATGATAACACCTAATGATGTACTTGGATAATTGATGAGATCTTAGCTCCTTTGCTTGAGCAATGGCTCTATTGTTATCACAAAAGATAGCAACTGGCTCGACTATTCTAGGAACTATATCCAACTTTTGGATGAAGTTTTTCATCCAAACACCCTCTTTTGCAGCATCTGACTAACCGCATTGCCATTAAGGCAAAATATAAATTTAGAAATGGATTTACTATCATTTATGTCAGATTGAAAACTAGAATTCGCAAACCCTTTAAATTTCAACTCTCCACCACTGTAGATTAGAAACAAGTTCTTAGATCTTCTCAAGTACTTAAAGATTGTTTTTACGGTACTCCAATGACTCTCACCGGGCTGCATTGAAAAAGGCTCGTAACACTTAGACCATATGCCACATCTGACCTCATACATAACATCGCATGTATTATACTTCCGATGGCGGATGCATAAGGGATGTTAGACATCTTCCGTCTCTCTTCTTTCGTCTTTGGAGCCATAAACTTAGAGAGATGTAATCCATATCTAATAGGTAGAAATCCTTTCTTGGATTCTCCTGTACTAAACCTCTTTAGTATTTTGTCTATGTATAGTGTTTGGGAAAGGCCCAGCATCCTTTTTTATTTATCTCTATATATCCGTATTCCTAATACAAAATATGCTTCTTCCAAATTTTTCATAGAAAATTGTATAGATAACCATACTTTTGTACACTCTAACATTTCTCTATCATTCCCAATGAGAAGAATGTCATCAACATAAAGCACTAAAAATTAAATAGAACTCCCACTAGCTTTCTTGTACATTTTTTATGAAGCTAAACTCTTTGACTCTCTCATCAAAATGTATGTTTCCACTTTGGGACGCTTGTTTAAGTCCATAGATGGACCTTTGGAGATTGCAAACAATTTGCTCACTCTCATTGGATATAAAGCCTTATGGTTGCTCCATATAAATCTCTTTGTCAATATTTACATTGAAAAAGGTGGTCTTTATATCCATTTGTAATATTTTATAGTCATAATATGCAGTTATGGCAAGTATAATCCTAATAGATTTAAGTATAGCCATAGGCGAAAAGGTTTCTTCAAAGTCCACTCCAAGCCTTTGAGTATATCCTTTTGTCATTAATTTAACCCTATAGGTCGTTACCTCTCTATTTGCTCCAAGCTTTCACTCATAAATCCATTTACAACCGATGGGTACTTATTACAGTATATAGAGCCCATTTTAGATTTTATGGCTTCAAGCCAATGTTCTGAATCTATGTCTAATATAGCTTCCTTGTAAGTTTTCGGATTGAGATTCATTTGGCCTGTCTCATGAAGAAATTTAAACCTTTTGAATTACTTCTTGACATGTTCCGACCTTCTAAAAAGTTGTGTAACAATAGGCGTATCTTGTTTATTTTGCTTCTAACATTTGAGGAATTATTTGATCATTTCGAACTTCATCAAATTCGATAGCAATGCCTTTTCTATCTAATAGAAATTTTCTTTCCAAAAAGATAGTGTTTCTTGAAAAATCTTTTGTTCCAAGTGATCATAAAAGTAACAACCCATAGACTCTCAAAGGTATCCCACAAACTTACACAAGGTGGATCGACTATCCAACTTATCTCCATCTAAATGCTTCACGTAAGTGGGAGAACCCCAAATTCTAAGATAAAAATGTGAGGGTGCTTTGCCATACCACATCTCATATGGAGTTTTAGGCACTAACTTCGAAGAAACTATATGTAGTAGCTTCACTGCTGTTTCTATGGCATAACTCCCAAAAAAAAATTAGGAATATCAGTAAAGCTCATCATCGAACGTACCATATCCAACAAAGTACAATTTCTCCGTTCAGCTACCCCATTATGTGGAGGTGTGCCCGGAGGAGTTCATTGTGGGAGAATTTGATTCTCTTTTAGATAATTTAGGAATTTGGTGCTTAAGTACTCGCATTCCAGATCAAATCAACGAGTCTTGATACTAAGCTCGAGTTGCTTTTATACCTCACTCTTATACTCCTTGAACTTCTCAAAGGTTTTCGACTTGTGCTTAATAAGATACAAGTGACCAAATCCAAAAAAGTCATTAGTAAAGGTAATGGAGTAGGAAAAGCCTCCTCTTGCACTAACTTTTAGTGGTCCATATACATCTGTATGGATCAAATCCAAAAAATAAGTGGATCTCTCCAGATGTCCAACAAACGGAGCCTTGGTCATCTTTCTCTTTAAACAAAATTCGCAAGGTTAACAGAAATTGGGCTGCAACAGTCAATTCTTCTTTGAATGGGCTGCAACCAATCTTTTGGGCGTTGTGGCTGATTTTTGTCATCCTAATAGATG
>JACFYI010002086.1:1290413-1311017 GCA_014898755.1 Handroanthus guayacan
AAAAAAAAAAAAAAAAAAAAAATTCTCTAAGTCACTTACTTTAAGTAAACTAAAGGCAACCATTTTGCTTATCTTATTCTTGAAAATATGTAAAAATCTAGCATGCCAAAGATAGGAATCATTTTGATTATCTAACTTTCGTTTGTTACTTTGAAGTTGCATTATCGTTGGACGTTCTTCTACATAGCACAATCCCTTATTTAAAAAATCTTGTGCACATAAAGAACCATTCTTATATGTACTTAGTTTTTCGTTTTTGATAAAAAATTCCAAACCTTCACGATCTAAAATGGAAATCAAAATAATGTTCTTTATTATACTTGATACGTAGTACACCGGATCAAGTACAATTTTATTTGAATAGAAAGCTAAAGTGATAACGCCTATGCTATGTGCAGAAACCTTTGCCTAATTGTTTATGTGGAGGATCATATCCCCATCCTCGAGCTTCCTTCTTCTTTCCATCCCCTGTAACATATTGCAAAGGTGTGATCCACATTCGGTATCAAATACCTATGAAGAAGAATCCATTGACAAGTGGATTTCAACAACAAAGATACTGTTTTTCAAACTTGCAAGATAACTCTTGCAATTCATTTTTCAATGGCCTAGTTCACCACAGTAAAAGCATTTAGCATTAGAATCAACTCCTTTCTTTTTCTTGATTCCGCCCCCTTAAGTTATCAGTTGTTTCCCTTTCGAAGAAGAATTTTTCTTTTTTTTTTTCCCTTCTTAGCACCCTTGCGAACCTTAGAAGTGGAAGCAAGCGTGACTGGCTTATCCTTTTTGATAGTGGACTCCATGGCTGCCAACATGTTCACTAATTCATCAATCATCACTTCATTCTTGCTCATGTTGAAGTTCATAACGAATTAGTCAAATGATTTAAGGAGAGATTGGAGGATCAAATCCACATAAATATCGTTGTCCATGACAACACCCAAGTTGCTAACCTTCTCAATAAGCCCAATCATCTTGAGACCATGTTCATGGACACTTGTGTTAAAGTAGTGCCCCAAAGCCAATTAAATTTGACTTGTAATAACTGCTCTTGTATAAATAATCTTGTTTTTGCAATATAAATAAAATGGCCATCTTATTCATATTCTCATGAATTGTCTCATCAATAATCGATATGAAGGAAGTCTTTTAGAATGCATAAGGCTGTGAGGCTAGGTCACACATATGATAGTGATCACGAAATTAGTTTATAGATGTCTTGATCTTAAATTCTCTAAGTCATAGAATATTTGACATGAGGACATCTTAGATTCGAACAGACTCACACTAACGATGCGTAATTCAAAGGGTTGAATTGTTGCCCCGTTTCATGCATACGGTGTAGTGGACACTAGTACATGTTAGTGGGTGCTTGTTAGAAGAACAAGTTCATTAAGAGACTTGATATAGAAAATTCCATAAGATAGCCGTAGTAGCATTCGGTGATGGATTATTCTCTATCTTACGATAGTGCATAAGGTTAGTTCTTAGACTTGAGGGACCATGGTGACCTTATGGTAGGTCCTTGCTCTTTGATGTGCGTCTCGATCGCTTTCTAGCGAATCACATGAGGTGCATGTTGGGAACAAACTATCTACGCATAGAGGTTTGTGAGTCCCAAGAAGGGATTTGTTTCCTCATTTTGATTAACAAGAATATCTCCTATGTTTTCTATGATGATTTGATTCAAGAAAATTCTTGCGCAAAGTAGTGTGTCAATTTAGAAAAGAGTTTCCAAAGTTGAGAACACAAACGAATCAATAATTAAAAATAGATGCATAGTTATTGGGCTACTAGGGACACCGAAAATATCTTAACCCTAGGCCACAATCGGGAGATGAAAATGGATGGAACATATTTGCATGGTACGCGTAAGTAAATGAGGTTTACACGAATTAATTCACCAATAAACTGGGCTCCATAGGCTTGAGGTTAGACATCGATTATGAAGATTGAGTGCTCTAGCGTTAATTGAGATTAATTCTTTGAGTGGTTAATTAAATAGTTTAATTAATTATAAATTGTAAAAAGTTACGAGCGCATATCTAATTAATTGATGGACCTAGAGGGTCACACCTTTTCTCAATATTATTCTCGGGATGAATTTAATGGAAATTTTCCAATTAAATTGGAGAGAAATCGCCTAAATTGGTTTTAGGCTAAAGAAGAGGATTTTTGACTAAAAGTCAAAATGTTTGACCTAAGTCAAAGTGGGTCTTTTTGGATAGATTAATTTGACGTATCAAATTAGTCTAATTAAATTAATTATTAATTTAATTCAATTAATTTTAATGGATCCAAGTAGAAGAATTAAATTGGATAAAGAGAATTTAATTTCATAAATGCCTAATTGGAGAATCATGTGGCATTTTAATTAATGTGTTAATTAAAATACCATATGAAATATCCTACTTAGACACCATGTGGATCAATAGAATTTAAAGAAGGATCTTCCCAACTTGGCCAAAAATTCAACAAAGAAAATCTAAAAATTTTGAAAACTTCTCTCTCTCTCTCTCCAAAAATCAATTTTCTCATCATTTTCTCTATTAGATCTGCATCCATAAGTTTAGATCTAATCATAAACTTGAGAGGATTCAAAATAGAAAGTATGAATCCAACATCCAAGTATGGATCCACCTAAAAGATTCATAAATCAAGTGTTGGTTTATGCAAAGGAACTCACAGTCTTGAGGAATTTTGGGAAAAATTTCGGTTCCTTGAAGATTCGGGAAAAGATCAAGCTTTTTTTTCAAGTGTTTGGGAAGATCAAGCATTGAATTAGATCATTCAAGGAGATCAAGTGTTGATAAAAGATTGAAGACCAAGTTTCGGTCATTGGAAAAGTCCTCACGCTCGAATATATTTTTTTTTTTTTCCATTGGATCAAGGTAATTTCCTCACCTCTAAATCTAGATCTATGCTCATATGGTGATTCTTGAAGATTTAGGCTAATAATTCATGGTTGATGAATGTAATTTTATGTTTATTTCGCTGCAATATTGATTATTTTGCCTTACCTTTACCTTCAACTTGCACCCTCTCCCATTCTCATTTGAAATAACTCCTTGAAGGTCACGAAGCGCTCATATTGAGTTTGCACACTATACAACTTTTGTAAGTGTGTATAAATCTCGGCAGTGTGCTTCATGTTCTCATGTTGTTTCCAGATTTCATTAGACATGGATGGTAACATAAGACACCAGGCTTGAAGATCATCTTCAACCCACTTCGCAATCGTATTGCTATATCTTCGTCATCATCCGATGCGGTGTCTGAGGCAGTACCATCAAGAACATAAGTGCATTTTTCGGAATCAAGAATAATTTTGAGATTTTTTAGTTAATCGTGGTAGTTGGTACCAATCAATTTATTGGTTTTCAAAATTATAGCGAGCAGGTTCTTAGCCATATTCGTAGAGTTTTCACAAAAAACTACAAAAGAGTTGAAGAGAATATTAGCATCTATTTTGTCCAATGTTTTAAAACATATTTATGAACTTCAAGCATATTTATCCTCCCACTATTTTATCAAATTTTCCACTCTTATTGAAAATTTAGGAAATCATATTTTCTAGCGAGAATTAAGACCCCAAGACATTAATAATAGGTCCATGACTCATGAGACATCTATCATTAATTCTAAGTTAGGTAACAATTACTAGTTGTATCACTATACAACTCTTAATTTTATTTCACCTTATTCTTCATATAGACCTATGACTCGTGAGACGTCTATGTTACTAAATGTTAAGTTCATAACCCACTAATCGTACCTTTTAATTATTAAGCGTGTAATGTTCTACGAGTCATGACACAACGTCACACCTTAAATACTAAAAAGTGTCATATCGTGGTTTAAGAAATAAACATAGCTTTCCACAATTAAAGTGTTCTACAACTCGTGAGACAACACTCTAATTATGGTAGCGTCTCATGTTTAAATCTATTAGTGGGATGTATGGATAATTAAACTCTTTTAATTTAATCCATTTCAAACTTAATTTTTGAGAAATACTTAGACAAGCTAAGTGAGGGATTTTTATACTTGAAAGATCTCATCATAATTAATCACTTCTTTAGATCCTTTAGCCTACACATGCATCAATATACATTTATAGGATGAGAAAAGCATTAATAAGTAAAACGTAGCTGCTCCTAGAGTGGATGATTATGAACCTTTAACTAAATAATGCACTTAAAACCATTAGTGCACTACTTAGTAATTTAAGTGAATAATTAAACGAATAGATCATATTTATTATATATGTATCACTATGCATACATGGTTTTCATTTTTTGAACTCCTTTATCTTTTTCTTCTTGATTACAAAACATACCATACATACATGGCCTTCAATCAAGAGAAAAAGAAGATGTCACCTCTCATTACAAGATGGAAAGGAGGCATGCAAGCCCTATTTACAAACCCAATCAATAAATCAAATCATTAAAACCATTTTAATAAGGCTCATAATCATTCCATACATCCATTCAATATCAAACATCTATCACATGAATGCTTAAAATTAAACAAACAACAATTAATTAAGTGTTCATTTTATGAGCACAAAATTAAAAGTCAAAAGTGCATCACATGCTACTGTTTTGCCACTGGAAGTTGTTTAATATAATTCATCAATTAAATGTGGAATTAAACTTGGTTTTAAATCACCTGAAGGTTTCTAAAACTCGCCAATTCCTTGAAGATGATTAAAAACACTAAAGGAGATCAAATTACATCAAAAATTGGATCAAAACATCATTAGAATTCATTGTGGCAGATTCAAAATAAGCCTTGGGTCTGATCGGTAGCTCCCATTCCAAAAATTTTAATAAATTCTTCTTGACATCAACAATTACTAAATTTGAACCAAAGATTCCCAACTCATTTTATATGACTCAAAAAATCAAGGAGTACAAAAAAACATCAATTAGAGCATGAACAAATTCAATAACCGAGAGGCCAGTGCAGAGATCTAACCTCCTCTCGGGTCTGACTGGCAGTGCACATTCAAAGATTTTCAAAATGTTTTTCTTAACTCCAAAAATTACCAAATTTAAACCATAAATTCCCAACACATGGTAAATGATTTAGAAAATCAAGAAACTCCAAAACAAAGTTATATAAGGCACAAAAATTGACCAAACCTGAGAGGTTAGTGCACATAGTTTTCCAAAAAAACTCAACAGGTTCTCAACATTCTCTTCATGCTCTAATTTATGTAATTTTTTATCCAACCTACATTAGATCTAATCTAACATATATGTTTTGAAGTCTTAAAAAAAATTTAAGAAAATTAATCACAATTATTAATATTAATTCCATATCAAACATCAAAATCAACATCAACAATTCCATCATTCAATTATATTGAATTCAAAACATGTTAAATCAACATATAGCATCGATTATCACATAATTCATATAGATCCAAGCCACAGGCACTATTTGGTAATCTCTAATTCAACAAATTGAATCACAAACACCAAATTTAATATCAATCCATCACATAAATCAATGTTTTAACGAATCTAAAAACTAGCTCATATGATTTGGCTCTGATATCATTTGAAAGTGAAGGAGAGGCACAAATTTAAACAAAACGCAACAGAATAAATATTCATCAATGTCAATTAAGGCCTAAATCCTTCAAGGATCCTCATTTAAGTATAGAATTTAGATCTAAGGAGATAAAACCAACCTTGATCCAAAAGAAGATAGGCAAGGCCGAAAACCTCTTTGTTAATCCGAAACTTTGATCAACTTTTGATCCACTCCAAGCTTGATTGATCCAATAAAAAACTTGATCAAAACTTCAATTGCACCTTGACGTAGCAATGGCCGGAAGCCTTCAACGCTAAGACCGAAACTTCTTTCTTTTTCAAGGTGATAATCTTGAGCTTTATTCATTAGATTATCAACTTTTGATCTTCCAAAACAATGTGGATTTACACCTCTCGTGTTAATCCACTCTTTCTCTTTAGATTGTCACTTCAGATCTCGACTAGATGAGAGATTTAAGTATAAGTTCTATGGAGAGAATGAGGAAGAAGATAAGAGGTTTTGGAGGGAACTTTTAAGTTGAAAACTTGCAGTTGTAATGTGTTATGTGTGTGGTGGTTTTTAGGAGGATTTAAAGTGTGATCAATGCTAATTTGGATGCTTAGTTGACAAGATATTTTGGAGAGAAGAATCTAGATTCTTCTCTTCAAAATCATTGGTCCAATTGGCATCAACTTGTACATATCCATATGGCATTTTAATTAACAATTAATTAAAGTGTCACATGGTCTCCAACTTGAATTAAACCCCAATTCAAATTCTTTTCTAATTTAAATTTCCTTCTTTGATCAATTAATTCAACTATTGAAATTAATTAAATTAAATTAATAATTAATTTAATTAGAATAATTTAACTCTTTAAATTAGTCTATCCAAATAGATCCATTTTGACTTTGGTTAAATATTTGGACTTTTAGTCAAAATTCCTCTTCGTTTGTCTAAATCTAATTCAGGCGATTTTCTCTAATCTAATTAGAAAATCTCCATTAAATTCATACTGTGACTTAATCAATTAATCACTCATAGAATTAATCTATATTAATTCTAGAGCACCCAATCTCCATAGTTAATGTTTAATCTCAAGCCCATGGAGCCTGTAAAGCCCCGAGTCACTGTGCATTCCGCCCTATGATCCGGAATGCTACTTGCGATCGGATAGCTAATTAAAATCATAAACAGAAAATCCAATACGCAAAATTCATAACTTAATATTCCAATATTTCAAAAACTACAAGCTATTTTTTTTTCCTCAAAATACATCATGGACCTAAATTACATATCATCATGTTTGATATTTAAATGGGTTCTAACTAACCAAACTAAATACAAGTACATCCATGATTCTCAAGAAGCTATAATACTAACGGGGAGCCTCCCAAGTTCACCAATCCATAAGGTTAATTTCCTACATGATATTAATAAAATCATGAATCTACTGACCCAGTAAAATTTATATAGGACGAAGAGTACAAGGATGAGTAAGAAATATAATAGGAACGAAACATGAATGTGATAATATTGAATCGAAACGTTCAGAATGGTCGTATCAAACAATAACTTATAAAATTTTCACATTCATGTCAATAAATATTTAAGGCTAAAACAATCATTTGGTGGATCTATCACCCTTATAACTCCAACATTTAACATTCATTAGTCCTTATCCCTCCATTTCTCCCTCAAGGAGCGGCATTCGTTCATTAAAGCACAGTCGACTCCACGTGCTTTAGAGTAACTCTTCGGAATCCTACCTCCAGGGTTCGTCTGAGCTACCCACTATTTGAGAATTTTTAGGGGTTCAGATTGACAATTTGATATCGCCCAAATTGATACCACCCAAAAATTCCCAAGGCCCAATATTCATTCATTCATTTGGGTTCAAAACAATAGGATCATTCTCAAAGCAATGAGCCATATCATGGCATGAATTTGGAAACAAACTTATTTGAACGAATCAGAATATATTCGAGTATATCAAAACATATAGCCACCACGGGCATGAATTTACATGATAGATCGATTCAAACGAGTCGAATTTGGATCATGGACTAGAAAAGATTTTTATTCGAGACTTTAAACATGTTTAAAAAGGTGCAATACGGACATGAGTCGATAAAACGAAGTCGGAATACGAAAACATAGCCACTGGAATGGGCGCTAGGGTACCCGTTGGGTGCTCAAGCACCTAAACAGTGCTTTTGGCTACTGGAATGGGTGCTTGAGCGCCCAAAAGTGGCCGAAGCCACTGACCTCGAGCGCTCGGGCGCTCAAAATAATTTTTTTTTTTTTTTTTAGAATCCTTATGATGCAAGAAGGTTAAATGTGAAGAAATTAGACTTAGTTTGTTCTACTCATCATCAAGATTTTTAATTTTCAAGTTTCAAATTTAATTTTCAAAATTTCGGAGAAAAAAGTGTAATAAATCCATAAATTCAAAATTTTCTCTCTTCTATATTTTTTGTCTAGAATTCAGACCTCCAAAAACTAAATTTCAAGAAGTGATTCAAAATTTTTTATTTTTAAAGTGATTTTCACAAGTTTGAAGTGAAAAATCGATTTTATGTCCATAGTCATTTTCTTTCATTTTTGTCGCAAATCCTTCATTTGTCCAATGATCCAAAATCTCAAAGTCATACTCATGATTAGGATGAGGTCTCATATCATTCAATAAGTTCAAATCATCATTTATAATGAAAATGGAGCAAGGAAATCAAAGAATATCACAAAAACGAACGTTATGCTCCATAGCAAATCTTAAGGCACGACAACAAAGATTTCAACATGTGAAGCTAATGAGGAAATTCCATAAATCTTACCTTAGTCCTACGATTGATTAAAAGAACTTCGAGTTCCAAGTTCCGTCGTAACAATGTCTAATCCAAGTACAAATACTAGTATCAAACTCTATTCTTCCTCATCAAAATCATATAAACAAGATTCAAGCTTGACTTACCAAATGGTAGAGTGCTACACCTTTAGGTTTTTCCTTAGCTTTTCTTCAAAGTGGAGTTTACGAGTATGTGTGTGTGTGTGCCGAGGTTTTAGGAGAGAAGAGGGAGTATGGTGGCTAATTTTTCAAATTTTGGATATGGTAGAGGGCGGTTTCAAGTCTCCAATTCCTTTTATTGAATGTGAGGTTGCTTGGTCAAGAGTTTTGCCATCATGAAAGCATGGCTTGCTACCAACTTAACATGGTTTTCATCAAAAGAGCATGGTTTGCCATGCTTAGCCATCATAATTTTTTGATTGCTTGTACATATATATAATATATACATATAAATTTTGGCTTATTTGGTGTGTGTGTGTGTGTGTGTATATATACATGGGCTGAAATTAGGCAAACAATTGGGCCATTACTTGGGTAAATTGGTGTCTAATTGGGCCGAAATTGTAGTTAACGTTGAGGCCCAATTGAGAGAAAAATATTTGGACACGTGATACGTGGTTTTGAAATTACACGTTACTTGTTTTCTTGAATTCGTTTTGAATTTCCAAAGTTGACAAGTTTTGAAATTTTAAGTTAAGGAAATCCCTGGGTGTCACAGAGCCCAATTTATTGGTAAATTAATTGTGGTAACCTCACCTACTTACGCGTACCGTGCAAATACAGCCCATTCATTTTCCATCTCCCGATTGTTACCTAGGATTAAGATATTTTCGACGTTCTTAATAGCCCAATAACTATGCATCTATTCTTAATAATCGATTCATTTGTATTCTCAATTTTGAAAACTCCTTTTCAAATCGACACACCACCTTGGGCAAGAATTTTCTTAAATCGAGTCTTTATAGAAAGCATAGGAGATATTCTCATTCAAACAAGACGAGGAAACGAATCCTTTTTTGGAATTTGCAAACCTCTATAAGTGGATAGCTTGCACCCAACATGTATCTCATACGACCCGTTTGAAAGTAGTCGAGACACATATCAAAGAGCAAGGACCTGCTATAAGGTTGCCATGGTCCCTCAAGTCTAACGACTAATAATATACACTATCGTAAGATAGAGAATATTCCATCACTGAATACCACTACTGATATTTCATGGATTTCTCTATATTGGGTCTTCAGTGAGCTTGCTTGCTAACAAGCACCCACTAGCATACACCGATATCAACTACACCAATTGCCCATTAAACAAGGCAATAATTCAACTCCTTAAATTATGCATCATTAGTGCAAGTCTACCCGAATCTGAGATGTCCTCGTGTCAAAGATTTTATGACTTGAAAAATTTAAGATCAAGACATCTAGAGACTAATTTCATGATCACCATCATATACATGACCTAGCCTCATAGCCTTATTGATCTAGAGAACTTCTTCCATATTTATTATTGATTTGACAATATAAGATAATATGAAGAAGATGGCCATTTTATTTACATTGAAAAAAATAAGGTCATTAATACAAGAGCTATTTTACAAGTCAAATTTAATTGGCTGTGGGGCATTACTCCAAAATTCGCCCCCAGTCTCGTAAGGGACATAAGCCAAAAGATTTATGTTACGCAATGGACATGACTATGCCCATATGTATGCATGGTCGTACGCAAAACAGAGATCAAAGGAAGGAAAACACGCAACGAGTGTGACTGCGCCCACTCCTCTCTGCAGTTATGCCGAAGTTAGTAGCCGAAGAAGATTTTTACGTCGATGGGCACGAGTACGCCCATTTCTCTCCGCGAACGCGCCCATGTCTAAAGAAAAATGCATATGTTACTCTACTCGTGCCCAACTACGACCACGGATGCGCACGAGAAGTTAGATTTTTACACCAAAAAGGATTCCAAGCAATCCTGATGCCATCTGAACTCTCGATTCAAAGCCAGCTTTTAAACTCTTAACCCCTATTGGACTCTAACTAACAATACTTGAGGAATTTCAAAGGAGATTGAAGACCTCTATTTCATCTCAAGATAGGAGCACTATTTATAGGATTCATTTTATTTTCGTGTGATCAGCTTGGAAAATTTTGATAATTTGCTCAAAAGGAAACGTTAAAGATCATTGCATCTTTTGTATTTTAGTATTTCGTTTCTTATTTCTTTTTCTTGTTTTATGTTCATATTCATTAAAATGAACATCAACTAATTTCTTTTTTCCAAACTATATACGAATTGATTTTCATAGATTAATTCAAAGTTGATATTTTCCCTTTATCTTTCATTGATTTTTTTTTATTTCTTTTATCATGGTGCTTGTCTTAATTTAATTGTTTGGCTAACAGTTTAATTAAATCTTCTAAACTTTAAAAATTCTCGGTAGAGATATTTAGAGTGGGTTATCGATAAAAGAACCTAAATTCGATTTATTTGTATAAGTTAAATAAATTGATTCGTGTATAAGATAGGAATATATTTGCATGCCTTAAGTAGCTCATTGAGTGGTTCTTAATCAACTTCTAATTTTTGTAATTCATATAGAAATATATTAAATTAATTAATTATGAGTTTTAACAACAAGTTACCTGAAAGGACCTTGGACTTGCTTTTGACTTAGGGCTAATAATCATAATTATTCGAGAAAATCTTGAAAAGTATAATTAGAATTGATCTATGTTAAATGGGGGCTACATAATCCTGGATTCGCATAATTATTAAATCTTCTTTTAAATCGTTTTATTAAAATTCAACTTCAAAACTTTTAATTAAATTTCTTATTATAATTCACTCTACACACAATTTGGTTTAGTTTTTAGTTAATCTTCACTTTTGCAAAACTTTAGTCGAAATTACACCGATTCCTCATGGGACAATACTCTTATTCACTCTTTATTACTTTTTGTGATTCGTGCACTTGCATATATGAGTTTTCGCCCAACAAGTTTTCGGCGACATGCCGAGGAATCTAGCATTATTTTTATTGATATTTTTTCGAAATAAAAAAAACTAGAACTAAACACTTTCATTTATTTTTCACAGGATTTTTAAAGGCGTTATTTCTGAAAAAGTCAAAATCAAAATTTCGCACTATATGATCCTAAAATTGAACGCACCTTTTGAGCACGAAGAAGAAAACTAGGGGAAATTGCAAATCCAGAAGTTAAGGTTGAAGAAAACCAAAACATTGTGATGGCCAACGATTACGAAAACACTCCTGCCAGAAGCTTAGCTCTTTCTAGGGCCAAAGACAGGAAGTCATGTGTCGTACTAGTAGAGTTACCGACAAGTGTTAAGGTCTAAATTTCAATGATATGAATGGTATGAAACACAACTCAATTTTGTGGGTTACCACACGAGAACCCCAATAGACATATTGACAACTTTCTGAAAATATGTGATACTCTGAGATAAAAAGGGGCCTTGAAGGATACTCTCAAATTAAGGCTCTTTTCTTTTTTCCTTCTTGGTGATGCACTAGATTAGTTTGAATCTTTGCCTAAGGATTCTATCACTACTTGGGTGAAGTTGGAAGAAAAATTTATTTCCAAGTTCTTCTCACCAGAAAAGACAGCAGCTTTGCGAGCATAGATCATGACATTTCGACAGGGTATGATAATGAAACCGTCTACGAGGCTTGAAGTCGATTTAAGAAGGTGATGCAGAATTGCCCTAACCATGATATTCCGAGACATATCTAAGTTTATCATGGGTTGATCGACGATAATAAGGATAAACTCGATCACCTAAATGGAGGAATCTTCTTATCCAAAACCACCATTGAATGCCACAATCTGCTAAACAATTTGGTGGCAAATTATTATGAGAAGTCAAAATAGGCAACGCCCTCCAAAGCTACCGGTGTTATAGAAATAGATCAAGTCACAGCATTTAATGCCAAGATTGATTTTTTTATGCAATCTATGAAAAAATTTGGTGTTAATCAAGTGCAACACACCCTGATCGTGTGTGTAAATGTAGAAAAGACCATCCTTGCGATTAGTGCCCCCACAGTGTTGAATCCATTTGGTATGTAAGTAATGCGCGAAAATCTCAAAATAATCCGTTCTCCAATACATACAATCCTGGATGGAGATAACACCCGAACTTCTCTTGGAACAATAATCAAGGGCAAGGGTCAGCTCCTAGATTTTAGCAAAATGTGCAGCAGCAAGTACAACAATCGATTCAAAAGAAGAAACTTTCCTTAGAAGAGACGCTCATGCAGTTTATGGCATTTATAGCTGCAAATTTCAAAATAATAGAGACCCAGATAGGTCAACTTGCTAGTATGATCAACTCTCGACCTCAGGGGTCATTGCCAAGCAATACTGAGCCTAATCCAAGACAAGATGACAAAGCGCAGTGCTAAGCAGTTACCCTGCGTAATGGTAGAAAATTCCAAGAAGTCATTAAGGAACCAGCAAAAGCGAAAGAACAAGAGGTAAGTTCTGAAGAAAAAGAAAAAGAGGTTGAAGTACCTCTTGAGATAAGTAAGCCTACAACTCCTCAATCACCCTTTTCTCAGAGACTGCAGAAGCAAAAATTGGAAAAATAATTTCAAAAGTTTTTTAAAGTTTTTAAGAAACTTCACATTAATATTCCTTTCGCAGAGGCTCTTGAGCAGATACCTAGTTACATCAATGTAACGACCCGAACCTAAAACCTCCATCCCTAGGTTGGAATCGCTACCTATAGGGAGGGTTCTCTAAAAAAAATTCTCAATTTGCAATGCATTCAATTCATGATCAAATACATACTCATTACAAGCCTCAAAATTCTAATATTCCATGAGGTGCCCAACTTTACAATCATAACATCTTAATGCATCATGAGTTCATGAGTACGGATAGACTCTACTAACTATTACAAACTCCAATTTCTGGCCATAGTGTCTCCAACTTGGGAAATCTCTAATTCAAACTTTAGAGTACGGAACATCAACAACTGCATGTATTCACAATATTTCTTTACAATTCTAATGATTCTTTCCCTTGATTACAAAGCTACGTGCATTATGTATATACAAAAACTTTTTAACAAAAATAAAAGTCTCAAAACTGCAAGTTGGGCAAAATCTCAGAAATATTCACCTACACATATTAAAATTTATAAAATAAGTCCAAATGACTCGGTAAGAAGTTATGGCTAGGAATAGAATGGTAAGGTGAATGAACAAGTCAATCAAAAGTCGATTTAAATAGAAAATTCCAGAATCCAATAATTGAGAGATGAATCAATCAGTAAGTTTAGATAGTCCAACAATCGAATACGAAACAAGTACTGAGCTCAGGAAGTCCAATGAATGAGAGATGAGTCATATTATGAATTCAAAGGTTTGATAAATAAGAACTGATTCAAACAATGAGTCTAGAAGTTCATTATCTTATACACAAATAATCAAATCAATAAATCAAATAGAGAATAAACAAGGTTTATAAACGAGTTAAAATATGCAATTCGATTGTAAGGGTTCAAAAATCAAACAGAATCAATAATTCAAGCCTGAAGTTAACATCAAAGATACAATCGAATTACATAGGTATAACTAGTATTTGGTGGATATATCACCTTATCACTTCCAAACATATACACAATATCAATCAATCAGATTGATTCAATTCAAGTCAACGCCTTATCCTTCCAGCCTCTCCCTTGAGTGGCCACTCAAAGGGGAGTAAACATATAGCCAATTCGGCACAATCAACCACATGCCTAAGAACCAGGTCCCTAGAATGTCTACCTCCAGGCAATCGTGGACAATCCAACAAATGGGAAAACCCTGTAGGAGACAAATCGATAGTCCAATAATGCCTAGCTGTCTCTCCAGTGGTTTGCCCAAGCCTAACAATCAATTAATCATTAGGTTTCAATGACAATATGTCCGATATAAAAAAGTTAGAAGTTTCGAAGCAATTATCGGACACAACAAACCCATTCATAGGATGGTACAAAATGAATATGAATCAATCATAATTGGTCCGATTTCATATTCTTGCAACAAACATCGGACGAAATCATTCGATTCAATTCAAATTTGGGACATACCAAATAATAGTTTGAAAGGATTTCAAAGAGTGAGAACTATAAACAATATTATTTAGAGTGCTTCAAAAGAGTAAATCATAATATTTTGAAAACGTTTTAGTAGAGTGTTATTCAAAGAAGTGCAATTCATAAACAATGATTCGAAAGCATCTCAAAGAAGTGGAAATGATAGACAATATTTTAAAAAAGTTTTAGAAAAGTGAAAATCATAAATAATAATGTGCAAATATTTCAAAGAGTGACAATTAGAAATAGTACTTTGGAAATATTTTAGAAGAGTGGAAACCACAACAATATACTTCGGAGTATTTCCAAAAAAGCGACTTTGGACATTTTAAACAAGATTTTCGAGTTGAAAAATGGTTAAAAAATATGAAACATAGACACGTCAAGTTAAAAATGAATAAAATTTGTTGAAAAATATTTTGTGCTGGGCGCAGCTAGGGCCGAAATTGGGTGCTTTTCCAAGGCCAATGTTTTGGGTGCGGAGTAAATTTTTTTTTCTTTTTCAAAAAATTTCAGCAAGAATCTTGACCTTTCAAGTTCCATAATCAAGTTCAAAAAGTTGAAAAATTCACCAATTCAAGTCCATGCTTTCACTCCACCATCAAGACAAGATATAATACGAGTTTAATCAAGAATTCCACTTATGATGAATTCCACTAACAAATTGACAAGCCAAATATTTTAGATACCATAATGAGTTCCATATGTCCATGAGATCAGTCAAAGCAAGGATTTCACAACTTACAAAAATGACAAAGCAACTTTAAGCAACTTATATGTAAGGTGAATTGGCAAGTGTTCCATCGAGACAAAGAATCCAGGGGGGGATCCTCTCAAGTTTGCACAAGATCTCAATAATGTTCTTTTCAAAATGTTGCATATGCTCTACATGTAACACAGTTGCACATATATCTCTAAAAAAATTGCTAAGCTCTGTTAATGCCTCCTAAGATGATTTTGGAAGTAGATTCGAAACGCAATAGGGAGTAATCTTTACATGAATACATGGGAATCATGACTTTTCATCCCGTAAAACTTACATTCATCCTCATTCTCGCAATGTGCTACATTTAAGGAATATCCATCTGGTAACTCCCAAAATATGCTCATCTTTGCCCAATTATGTGTTTGGCCAAATCCATCAATTGGTTGTGTACCATCTACTGAATTTCCAAAAATTATATTCGGAAGTCCTTCCACTCTTTGATGGATCTCTTCACCACTCAGGAAAATAGGTGGCGGATCATTTTCAATTCTTCCCTTACAGAACTTGTAAGCCTATTTTTTATATGGATTATTGAGGGGCAAAAATTGACAATGACAATCAAACCAAGAAGCCTTTCTTTCGAAACAAAGTTTGAAGTATTTTTTCGTTTCCATACAATACGGACAGGCTAACTGACCTTGAGTACTCCACCCAAATAGCATTGCATATGCAGAAAAATCACTAATTGTCCACAAAAATGTTGCCTTCATATTGAAGTTTTGTTTGTTGCACACACCATAAGTTTCGACCGCAGTTATCCATAACAGTTTCGACTCATCTATTAGTGGATGTAAAAACACATCAAGATTTTTACCTAGACTCTAGGCTTAGAATAACCATATTGAGAAACATGAAATGCTTCTGCATGCACATCCATGGAGGAAGGTTGTACACAGTAGTAACTACAGGCCAACAAGAGTAAGGAGTACAAGAATTTCTAAATGGGCTGAAACAGTCCATTTTTAACCCAAGCTGTACATTACGTACATTCAATGCAAATGATGGATGACTACGATCAAAATGCTTCTGTGCATGCCTCTTCATGAGATAGGTGTGTCATAGTTCCCTCTTCAGTGTGATTTTTTGCATGCGAAGTCATATGGTCACAAGTATAGCTAGATGCATATAGCTAGTCTTGGTATCAGAGGTAAATAATATAGCACCTTGAATGGAACTTTTTGTTTTGCTCCCAGCTTCATTGGCTTATATAGAGAATGACAACATGCACTCTTGGCTATATTTGTTCTCTGAGTAATATAATATACAATTATCTACACAAGCATCAATTTTCTCATAACCAAGACCAAGTGTAGCCAATTGTTTTTTTGGCCTTATACAAGTTATCGCACATTTTTTCACCTTCAGGCAATGTGCTTTTGATGATTGATGCAAGTCAATCATAGCAAACCTTAAGCATGTTGAACTCTAACTTTAGATTTAACAATTGGGCCATGCAGAGAGTTTTGGTGTGATTTTTACAACCATCTCATAGTTCCTCATCGGCATCTTTTAGTAAGTCAAAAAACTTTTGAGCCTCTGGATTAGGTGATTGTTCATCACCTACTGAACCCGAAACAAACTCAGAAGACATAACATCCATTACCATTTTTCTAAAACGAGACCCTTTTTCATCAAAAACTGTTGGACTCCCCTCATTAGGACTTGAGTTTAATGATTCACCATGTGCGAACCATATGGTGTAACCACGAATGAATCCATTCTTTACGATATGAAGATGTACCTCACTTCGGTTAAAGAATTTTCTATTGCCGCACTTAGAGCATGGACATTTGATTTGCCCAAGACATACATTTTTTGGGTCATCAAAGCCAAAATTTAAGAACTCCTGAACCCTTAAAACAAATTCATCTAAAAGAAAACCATTGTCATCCATACGTCGCCTCCTCCAACTACGATTGGCATCCATGATTACTGCATTTTTCACTAGTCAAGTATCGATACTACCAGAGTAAATCAAGAAATATAGAAAAATAATAATAGTAGTAGTGATAAAAGTTGCTCCTTAATTTTATTTCTATTTTTCAATGTTTTTAATAATATATTTTAATTTTTTAATTTTTAAATTATTTTTTAATATAATTTTAATTATATTATTATTATTAAAAATACTTTGAATAAAATATATTAAATTATTCAATTTTCTTTAAAAAAATTTTAAAAATCATTATTTTTATACTTTTTAAATAATATATTTAATTTGTATAATTTTTTAATTTTTTATTTTTTAATACAATTATAATTATATTATTATCATCATTATTACTACTACTACTAGAACTGTATATTTCCTTTAATTTTTTTAATATTATTTGAATTCTTTATATTTAAAAGTTGTTTAAAATAATATATTTTAATAGGTTGTTAGGTATATTACAAAAAGATGACTGGAATTTTATATAAGGAATCTGACCCTTTTGCTTTAATTTCTATGAGTAGGAATACATGATTCCTTGTTTCTGTGTCTACATGTAGTATACATAAGATCATCTTGTAATTTATAATTAAAAAAAAAAGTTTTTGATTATTGAAATTATTAAAGTACTTAAAGATGTTACGTAATAACTGATGTTAATTACTTGGGGAATTCTCACATAAACTTGAATTAATAATTAGTTCTTTTAATTTCTTTTATGAAAAAAAAAATACAAAATCCTGATACTCAAAAATTTGAAATAGGATGCAGTAATCCGACAGCTGAAAAAACAGCAAAACAGTAACAGAATGCCTAAGTAAAAGCATAGACACATCATATCTAAAGGTTAATGAACTCCCACAGCACAGTTACAAAGCAAGTTAAAGAATTTAGTAGAATTTAAGACCTCATGGTTTATAAAATATAGACATGAATGTTGTCTCTAATTATGTGAATAACATGAGGAAATCATGGTGTAATCAGAATTGAAAAGTTAAATTTAGACAACTAGTTTGCATGTGAAGATTTATTGGATTCCTTACTGAGGTACAACCCCAGGTGATTTACTTTCCACACATTTTAGGAAGGAAAATCATATGCTAATTATATCAGAGCAAGATGTGTAAATCACCGCAAGAGGCACATCAATGCTAAGTTCGATAGACACCAAGAAAAGAAAGCAATGACGCTTTAGCTAATATAACTAAATGAGATAGAATAATCTTGTGTTCATGTTAAATTATGATACCGAGTTAAATACTTAATCAAGTAGTCGCAGAGGTGATGCTAATTTAGTCTTATATAAGAGTCACTATCTTTTCAATTTCCAGAAAGCAATATTGCAAGAAAAAGAGCATACGTTCAATGATTAACTTTTTTGAGTGGCTGGCTTGCTTCAGAATATTGGATTCCAAATTCACTTTTATGGTGACTATGGCACAGCAGGATGTTGCGTTGAAAACCAATAAGGGGAAGGAGTTTCTGCTAAGAGCATAGCCATTTCATAAGTAATGTATTGACAGATAGGTGATGAATCATATTTCAAAGAAGTTCATTAAAGAAGAACGGACAAAAGGAAAGAGAAACTTCAGGTCGAGCACTTTCCTTAGAACCGAAGGCCCTAAAATCGATGGGCAATGTTCCATTTCAAGAGGATTCTTGACACGCTTTTTAACAGAATACGAGCGGTCAGAATAGCAAGAAGATCATACAAGTACTCATTCTCTGTTAATTGCACTTGCATGTACTGCACACTCCTATCACTTATAGTGGGTCAAATCACATCTTCATCATGTAATTACTGTAACCTTGCAGGTATTTTACAAAGATGTTCAATGATTTGATAGCGTTGATGCCAGAAGCATTAAGAAATTTCTTCTAAAGCTAAACAAGTTTATTTGTCCCCTGCACCCTAAGATATGTGAGAGATTTCAAAAAATTTGTGAGATTAATAAGTAATTTGAATTATTGCTCCATCACGAAATTTATCTTTATCATGAAAGCTCTGTCTCAACTTCAAGTTTCATTAATTTGAAGGCCGTCTATAATCAGTCCATACCAACAAGAGCAAATAGACCGACATCCATGGTAGATTGTGATGAACATAGTAGATTTGGATTTGAAGTGTAACAGTGTTATTTTTTATGCATGAGCAACACTTTATTTATAGATGAAATAACAACATATTTCCACACTGCAATCAAGATTGGGGCTTTTTCCTGCCGGGGACATGGCTTTCCATAACAGCAAGTTGCATGGAAGAAGAAAGGTCAAATTCACCTAGAATACAATATAGTAACTTCCAAGTCACATCTTAAAGAGGAAGATCTCAAGCATTAAACTGTAATTGTTTCGATATGCAAATTCAATTACAGCCACATGATTTAAACCTGCACTTTCATTTTTAGGTAATTTTCAAACTTGCTTCTTATAAATATAGAGATAGTTTTATCTCAAGAACTGATTCAGGAGAAGACACAAGAAAATAAATGTGCTGACAAGCTACAAGATAAGCGCGATCAAGTACCCATGCACATTAGAGGCATTAAAAACCAAAGCTACATATATATATATATCAAAAATCAAAATCTGAACTGAGGATCAATTGGCAAACTTGATGTTGAGATACACTTACTGATATATCATATGTGGCCTAGAAAGTAAGGAAAAGGCAAGCACCCATATGGACTATGGCAAAGGCAAGAACTCCCTTTGCATAATTGTATAACAAACAATGTAACTAAAAGGAAAGTGACAGAAGTAAACATCCAAAGCCCCAAATATAACAATGTAACTTGGTTGGCTCAACAAGCTAATATGTTGCTCTAAATAGTCACATAATATCCCCAAACATTTTATCTATTTTGAAAAAATCATGAATAACAATTGATTCCATGAATCCTTCAGATTTTCTGAATATGTCCTGAATGCGTCTCTAATTAATGAAAATTAGAGACATAAAGATATGCGTCTCTAATTTTTAATCTCTGAAGCCTTGTTCTCTTGTAGTGTTGTGATTGAGGAGTTCCAGTAATTTTCTTTCCTTTTCTTCATTTTATATGTTATTTTTGTGTGTTTAATGAGATTTTTTTAAATTTCTAGTTTAAGTAATTCTTCTCTATTCAAATAAAAAAAAGAAGAAGAAAGAAAGAAAGAAAGAAAGATAATTGATCTGTTGTCGAAATTAGGGGTAGACAACTTTTCTTTCCCAGTGTTTTTAACTTAATTTAAGGCCCACGACTTTATAGATTGAGCCCGATGCCTCAAAAATGTAGCAGGAAAAAAATAATTTTCAATGTACAAGGTTATAGAGATGTACGAGAACGGTAATTGGGAAATATCTTGGGTAATTAGCAAATGACATTCTCCCCCTCGCAGCAATTTTTTTTTTTTTTTGGGGGGGGG
>JACFYI010002086.1:1324511-1341619 GCA_014898755.1 Handroanthus guayacan
TCACATCCAAATTATGGAAGAGCTTGCAAGGGCATTTAGGTACAAGGCTTCAATGCAGCTCGACAGCACACCCTCAGACAGATGGTCAATCAGAACGAGTCATCAAGGTCCTAGAAGATCTGTTAAGGGCATGCGTACTAGACTTTCCTGGAAGTTGGAAGCGGCACCTTCCTCTAATAATGTTTACATACAATAACAGCTACCAATCTTCTATTCAGATGGCACCATATGAGGTCTTTTATGGTCGAAAATGTCGATCGCCTTCGCACTGGGACTTGGATGATGTTAAGAGTTCTGCCAACAAAGAACAAGGAGGATTAAGACCAGAAATCATTCAGGAAGCAATTGATACGGTCCATACTATTAAACATCAATTGAAAATAGCTCAAGATCGACAGAAAAGTTACGCCGACCGTCGAAGGAAGAATCTGGAGTTTGAAGTAGGAGATAAAGTTTTTCTACGTGTTTTTTCCCGTAAAGGAATTAAAAGAATTGGAAATGGAGGAAAGTTGGCCCCACGTTTTATGGGACCCTTTGAGATTGTGGAAAGAGTCGGAACTGTGGCCTATAGGTTGGCACTTCCATCTAATCTCACTGGTATACATGATGTATTCCATGTATCTCAATTACGAAAGTATTACCCGGATCCATCTCATGTATTGCCATACGACCACATACCTCTAGAAAGAAATCTTTCATATGAAGAACAACCCATCCGCATCCTTAATCAACAAGTTCGAGAGCTGCGAAATCAAAAGATTCCCCAAGTTAAAGTCCTATGGAGAAACCAGGTGATTGAAGAAGCCACATGGGAGCGTGAAGACGAAATGCGCAATCGTTATCCACATCTATTTTCGTAACAGGTAAGAATCTGGGAGTCAGATTCTTTTTTTAAGGGGTGCATATGTAACACCCCGAGATTTTAACAGTATTATAATACTAATTTCAGATGACTATTAATGGTAAATTTAAATTTATAATTAGATGATGTAAGAAATAATAGTCTTGCTCTCCTCCAACTCCCTCACCTCACGGCAAACACCCCACTCCTCACCAAGATTCTAATTTTGTTATTTCTTAATACAATCTATTATTCTTCCATTCTTTAAACCAAGAAGTCATTTGAAGATTGAAAGAGAAGTTAGAGAAGAGATTTCAAGATACTTGGTAAGTTTTCTCCTAATATATTTTGATAGTTATTAATATAAAGATTATGTACTATATTATGACTTTGTTATAATTTCTCTTTCCTTTTATTTTCTCTCTTTGCCATGATCGAATCCCATGGCTCGATTTAAAGGGATCCAATTTTTGTATTATAGGGGGCGAGAATCGGACCAACCAAGATTTGTGAATAACAAGCCTCTTAGTTAAGGTGAGGAATTTTGACCTAAAACTTATATTCAAGGCAAACAATTTTATATTTATCATGCTATCTATGATATTATGAGTTATGGGATACTTATTTATCTTCCAAGAATTTCAATCTTTCCCTAAAAATAACTTGATTGTTTTTTATGTGCTTGATATCTCTTAGGTGAATATTTGAAATCATGCCTAAGATGTGCATATCATGTTTGTCCATGCTATTTTATGTTACATGATAATTTAGAACCTATGTCATAATTTAAATTATTTGGCATGTTTATTTATTTGTGGAATAATATCATGAGTCATACATGTCTCTATGCTTTATTGAGAAAATTAGACTATGATTTACATATAATATTTTGAAAATATATTTTATTTATTTATGTTTGGAAATATTGATGAGCTAGCTTCTTGAAAATTTTAGGAAAATCTCTTGTATACATACTCCAAAACTTTTTTGGCCCTTTGGCTTACTAATACTATTATTAACTATAATATTTCAAAACAAACAATATTTTTTTTTTTGATATGATAGGTATTGTGTTTATTGTCTCATGAAAAATTCACTAGAAAATAAATTTTATTTGTTATCCTTTACCTTGGCCATTTTCGGCCATGTTCAAAAAAAAAAAAAAAGGAAAAAAGAAAAGAAAGAAAGAAGTAAAAATAATTTATTTACCTCAACACCTCTACACTTTGGAAGGAAAAATAAACAAAAAAAAAATGATATCTTTTTTATTTTATTTTATTATTTCTTCTTTTCTCTCCACTTGTTGCTCTCGGCCCAATTAAAAAAAATTATTAATAATAGTAATGTACAAATATATGTATATATATATTCTATTTATGTGTAAATAATTAGATAAATAAACTTTTACAATAAAAATAATAGTACCAAAATAATTATCAAGAATTTTTGGAAAATTTTTTATAAGTGTGTGTGTGAATAAATATATTGTACATCTCCACAAATAGTATCATGATTTGTATTAAGAGTTTAAAATTTTTGAGATAATATTTTTTTTTTGACCTAAATTCACGATCTTTGTTTCTTGAACTCTAGACGAATACTTTGAACTCGTTTTCATGGACTAGACATTATGACAATTAGGTTGGATTTATCCCTCTATGCAATATTTTAGCACATTCCAATCTTTGATAGTCCAACTCTCGAATTATTGCTTGATCATATGAATTGGACCTTGATTTGTTACCCAATGAGGACGCTCTTTGGAAGTTTGGGCCCGGCGCTATATCGGAAAGACGACGGAGCGGTATCGGACTGACGGTGGCTAGTCTCCATATAGGTACCCACTAAAATCCATGCCCAAAGTTCGTCGGAGGTAGTCGAGCTCTTGGGATGGATTCGGCACATTCCGGCCGTGCCTATTTGATTTGTATTCCCATCGAGTGGCTACTCGGGAGGAAATGGAGGGATAAGAATATGATTGGATCGGAAAGGAAAGTCATAAGGTGGGAGATCCTAACCCTTCTTTCAGCCGCTACTCGACGTGGTAGCATTTTTGGATTATTTTCTCTACTTGAAATATTCGTCTACTTCAAAATAAATAAATATGTATATATATACACTTATTCTTTGTTTATTTCCAAAAAAAAAAAAAAAAGAAGGAAATATTTTTCCAAAAAAAAATAAGGGGAAAAGAATGTAATTTCTTTTAATATTCCTCACTAAGTCTTCGGACTTACCCGTTTTCAAAATTCTTTTTGCAGCAGGACTTGATTTAATATGATCTTTTGGAGATTACTTATCCACCTACGTTGCCAAGACTTCTTTTGCTACTCATAAAATTTCTTGAACTATGTAATTGAAGGCTAAGTATGAAGTTATAATTATTATCTAGAATGGTTTGTGTTATGTATTTTGGCTCATGACATGGTACTCGATATGGTATTAGCTCAATAGTATGTTTTGGGATTAATTATGTAATAGATTATGTTGTGAACTTATATTAGAATCTTTTGGATTTCAATCGTGGTATTTATTATTACTTGCGGGCTTGTAATGTCATTTTGAACCATTCTCATCTTTTTTCTACGCCTCCTTATTGATATCTCATGAATTAGTTCTATTTTATCGGGTAACGTTTCGACTTGTACTTATGTACTTAGTTGGGGCGTTACATAACTCTTGACTTCCACTCATCTATAGACTCAATTAAGTAAAGCAAAAGACTTCTGAAGAGTCCAAGGCTAATTAGAAGCTGACTCCTGATCTAGTTAGGAATTATGTACTATAAATAGGATTAATTTTTCCTTATTTTATAATCTTGTTTTGGATCCAAAGTTCATGGCATAGATCATAATCCTCAAAAGAGTTCCTTTATTTCTTTGTTTTGTTCTTTGCATTTTTATGTTTTTCTCAAGGTTCATGTTTATTAGAAGCATGAACTAATTTTATTTTTCTAGGGTTATGAATAAAATCTTTTCACATGAGTTAATTTAGAATTGTTATTTCCTATTGGTTTCATATTTGCTGAACAGTTATTTCTTCTATTATGGTACTTGTCTTTATTTAGTTTTCTGATCACTTCTTTAAGTTAACTATCAAAATTCTAGTGAAGCCCTAAAGAGATAGTAAGGATTGGTTGCTAATAAGAAGAGCTTAAGTTTAATTTATTTATATGAGATAAATAAATTATTTTGTGTGTAAGATGGGAATATATTTGCATGCCTTAGGTAGCCCAGTATTCTCAGAATCGAACCAGACCGACTGGTTCAATCGGTGATCGGAGTTTGGTCCGATTCGGATGACTCAGTAAAATCGGGGCCTTATTAGCCCGAATGGAATTGGTAAAAATCAGTCAATAATCAGTTGAACTAGGACCTGTTCAACCAATTGTTTACCGGTTTAGGACTTTTATTAATTAAAAAAAAAAGAATGAAAAAATAAAGAAGATGAGGGCCCCAGCACTGAGTTGAGAATGGATCAACTACAAGAGAAAATAAACACAAATTCTTCTCCAGTTTCAAAGTGCCAACAACATCAAGATCAAAGGTATTATCAAATTTTTCCCTCCATTGTAGGACATTTCAATTTAGCTTTTAAATAACCAAATTTGAGAAATAGAAAATAAGCGTGGGTGGGTGAAGAAAATGAAAATCTTTACTCCCCACTTGCTTCGCTTGTAACTACTACTTATGCCATATATCTCCAGTGAGAAATTGATTGAACAATGAAATTCCGGCAAGGGGAAAAGATGGAAAAATGAAAGAAAATGTGGATGAGGGATTGAGTGTAAAAGAAGAGTGTGGATAGGTAGAGAAAGAATAAAAAATGCAAGGAAAATGAAATCAAGAAGTGGGGAAGTCATGGGAGAAAGGGGGTCGGTGGTTGTGATGGTACATGGGTAATGGGATGTAGCCAGTTATTATCTATTAGTTTTTTTATTAAAATTATTATTAGAATTTTTTTAGAGTAAAATTATGGTTACATTTGAACTTTAATAAATTAATTCGCACATAAAATGTGTTGAAAACTGAACTTTAATGAAATAATTTGTACTTGGATTAAATGCTGGAACTTTTTTGTAATTTTTTTGTTAATATTTATGATATATTATATATATTAATTTAAAATAATTATTACGTCATTACGATATCACATCGATCGAACTGGTTGAACCGATCAAGCCAGTAACCAGTAAGGCCACCTGTTCTTTTTCCAGTTCACTTTTGAAAACATTGAGATAGCCTATTAAGTGGTTCTTGATTAATTTCTAATTAACCTCAATTTATATAGAAATATAATGAATTAATTAATTATGAGTTATGATTGCAAGCAACACATTGGTGGATTGCAATTTTGTTTGGATGTGCTACAAAAGACTTGAATGTGCAACCTGCCATTGCTGAAATGCATCTTGTTGAGTTGTGAAATCATACGATAAATGGGCAGAATTATGTGCTGGGCTGAACTATGTGCTTGGCGGAATCATGTGCTGGGCCATAGGCTGAAATTTAATTCTTATGTGGGTTGAGTTCTTGCAATGCGCTAGGAGGGTTGAACTTGACCTGAAATTCTTGGTTGGCATGGAATTGGGCCGGAAAGAAATTGTATGAGTGCTGGGTTCACATTCGCGTATGATGGCTGGAATTGCGTGTGGAGGGGGGGAATTAGGTGAGTAGGCTACATCATTTTACTTGCAGCTGATTTTTGTCTCACAAAAATATAGAAATATGCTAATTGTACAAATTTGAGATATGTAAGGGGAAGAGGCTGCTCTTATTTTATTTGCATTTTGTATCTTTTATATAGGGGGTTAGCACCCCTTGTTTCCCTTCGTGGTATGTAGGCATCATGGATAATGCCCAACTGGCAATCCCAGGCTCAGCCACATATTTTTCCAAAAAAAAAAATTCTAATTAACCTCAGTTTATCTAGAAATATAATGAATTAATTAATTATGAGTTATGATTGCAAGCAACTTGAAAGAGCTTTATGATTACTTAAAATTTATGATCATAAATCCACAAGAGCTAACAACAGAATTAATTCATGTGAATTGACGATTTCATAACCCTAAGCCTTCTTGATTACTGATTTATCCTCAAACTCTCTTCTCAATTACCTACTTGCAATATAATCTTTTTCCTTGTTCAATGTTAGTTAAATCTTTTGCACATTTGAGACAGTATTTAAACCAATTCCTCGCTGGATTGACACTCTATTCATCACTTTATTACTTAGTGCGCCGAGCACTTGTGCGGACAAAGGCGAGAAACAACCAACATAATCTCAGCACATAGTGCCTACGCACTATAAAACCTGCCTACACACCGGCCGCCCGTCACCTGGTGTCCAATAGTCATTTCATGATGTTGCCACTATTCGTCCACATGTTTTACCTGATAATACCAATGCCATTACGCGCATCAATTGTCAACTTGCCTACATGTTAGTACACTGTGCAAGTTTCCACAAGCTCCCGCTGCCACAATTTTTTAGCCAATCATAGTTCAATAAGCTAATAGCCCTCATCTCACCTTTGTGTTGTGTCAAGCTAACACACGTCGCTCACTAATACATGAACCCATCGTGCCAGGGTCACCCCATATCAAAATAAGCTAACAAACCTTTTGCTAAGTAACAACCAATATCCTTGTCAGAAGCTTGTCACCTGCCACCAATATCTTCCTTCAAACAAGTCCTTGCAAGTTATTAGCACAACCTACAGAAATGTTAAGACAACTAGTAACATTAACTGCTCACTCAATATTTCTTTTGCCTTAATGGTGCTATGCTAAGCCCACATCCCAGTTCACGGCCGCCTCACCTTCGTGAATAAATCAATTCCCAATGCAACATATGCATATGCCATGCATTAGTAAGAATTCCAAAAATTTTGTGATTTACCTTTATGAGTTCTGGCAATTTAGCTTTTTCCCCATACTAAATTCCAATCTTCCAAGATAGAAATTCCACTAGACAATATCCCATGTAGCCTGGATTTCTCAAAACGAATTTAACTCCCTCAAGTTAGATTTTTCTAGCAACAATTTTGGATGAGACGGTTATGTTGCCCATGCCTACCACTCATCGTGCTTGGTAATAAACTCCCTAATGCCATAAGGAGCGATCTTCACACTGCATTTCCTGACAAGAATCGACCCATAGATGCTTCACTTCTACGTCGTACCCCAAATCGTAAGATAAACATAACAATTTTAGCAAAATTTAAACATTACCTAGTACAACTTCTTTGAGACTGTCAAGCGGGGTAATCCATCGACTCTCAAGCTTAGCACTTAAACATGGCTTCCAATTAGAAGCACTTACCATTTGCAATGTGCTCATCTAACATGGGCTATCACCATCTTTGTTTTCATTTATTTAGTTCAGTCATTAATGAGTTTAATTTCTCATGCTTAGGACAAAAACGCATAAACCATCCTTAATCCCCACAAATATAACAACATTTCTTCAGTACAACTGTAGTCATCATTTTACTTGGGCTCATAACCTTGTTGGTTGTTTCTACTTATATTTGGACTTTCTTTTTGCTAGTTTTTCCCTTGTCTAGCCCAACATCCTTCTGTTCAAGATCAGTTGGATTCGGGTCCCCCAAGATACTATAATTGACCAAATGATTTGCAACAGCTATAGGTGTTTGCACGTCTTTCACACCTTGCCCATGTAACTCGGACTATACTTAAGGCTGCAAACCCAGCATAAAACTGAACAGCTTGTCATCCTCGGACACATCCTTACATCCAACAAGATTAAAATAGGATTTTGGACATATTCTCATAATGTCCTTGTGTGTCTCAAATTCGTTCGGGACTCCTTTGCAACCATGATGTATTACAAGTAAGGAATTGATTTTTTCAATTCTACCTCCATTGTGTCCAACAAATCAATAATTATACAACCGGTATTATTGTCTTCCAACAATGGGGTACGCCACCACAACTTGGCATTTCCCAATAGAAACATACTTGTTATGAAAATCTTATTGAAATCAAGTACCTTTGCAACCTAAAAATATATTTCCATATCCCACAAAAAGTTTTCTAGTTACTTGGCGCATCTGTTATCACCAAAGGTTAAAGGTTTCGACACCTTTACTTTTGAAGAGAAGGGTCTATCCTCAGCTGATCCCAATCTGACAGCCCTCTTCAAGAGATAAAAATCCATTGTAATTATTGTGACTGTTATGTTGACAACATCAGTAAGAACTTCCACATCTTTTGCCATCCAATTTATCCTTTCCTTGACAAATTCAGGCAACACTTCTATTGTCCTTTTTTAGATCTCCCATTGCTTGCCTTAAGGTGGATTTGTTCAAGTAATACCATTAGTTTCAATACTAATAGTTGACCCACATATTCCTTAATCTATTGCATCCTCATTTCCATATTAAAGACACGACTCGTTGTAGACTGTGATCCCAAGCCATATCTTCTGGATTCCATCAAAATTGACCCAACCAGGCTTTGTTACACTATAACAAGGGTTAAATATTTAGGCAAATTTTTTGCCTAAAACTCACCTACTGTGCAGCATGGTTGCTCGCACAACCAGTTAGCCAAACTCATGTACCCGAAAGGTACCTAAGTTTGAGAAAATTAAGGGCACAAGTAAAAGCATAAATTGGTACAATGAATTACAAGAGCTCACATCCCAATCTTGTAATCTTATTACTTGCACAAATAAATTACATAGGAACGAGGCCTACACACAGAACTTATGTCTCTTCCCTAACTTAACCTATGAAAGCGCCTATTTTGTGAGTAGAAATGTCACCTGGAGTATTTATACTAATACTCAAAAGTTTAACATCCCAAACTAGAAAAAGGAATGCATTGCAATTATGATTGGGCCAAACAAAACTAATTAAAGCTTTACAAGCAAAGGAGAAGTCCTAGTAAGAATCCCACTTGTACTAGATTTTGTGAAGTAGTCCAACTCAAGTAAGGCCTTCATCCAAACAATCTCACCGTGGAGAAAACTTTTACGTGATGCTGTGAGCATCTTATCTTAGTCCGCACTTGTCATTCAGCCAACTTAATTTTAGCACACAACGCCCGTTGCCCCCGGCCAACAATCATTCTCAATGTTGCCATGCTTCATCCCCACGTCTTATTTGATGGTGCTGATGCCATTGGGTGGATTGCTTATTGGCTTACCTATACGTTAGCACATTGTGCAAGTGCCCACAAGCTTCTATTGCCATAATCCTTCTATCAACCTTAGTTCAACATGCCAATAGCCCATATCTCATCTTTTTGTTGCATCAAGCCGACACATGTCATCCACTGACACGTGACCCCATCATGTCAGGATCACCCAACGTCAAGAGAGGCTAGCAACATCCTGTTGAAGCTATCAAAATATACGTGAGTGAAATGAAGTTCTAACAAGAGCTGCTCAAGTAATTATCGTAAGAGATCCCACCATTGATCAACTAACTGTATTATATGGCCAACACACGTATGCAAAACTTAATTGCTTATATGATAATTCTAGTTTTCTGGTTTACGGATTCTGGTTAAATTTATTTCTTACATTCCTTGTTAAGTTAAACTACGTAACTTTGAATGAGGGATATTGATGATGTCTCACTCTACTCATCTTGTGATATTAAACTATTTTGCTGGATGATACTGATTGGGAACATGGGATTTAGGTGTTGTGTTGTTGAATTATGTTACGGATTATGGACTAATTACTGTTTGCTTAAAGTTTATATCCATGAGCAATTGTTCACGCTATGAATGTTCTTAAATTTCTTATTACACTAAATTAAATGTACTTATTTTATTTCAAATAATGGTAAATTTATCTTAGTTATTGAAACATTTTGCATGAATTTGTTTTATATATAGAATAACATTATTGAAAAATAAATTTGGAAAAAATAAAATTTGAAAGAAATAAATTATAATTGGAGGAGAAATAAAAGAGTAGAGTAAAGTTAGAATAAATAAGTCAAAGTTAGAAAAAATAAGTCTTGTTATCTTTTAAAATAAAAATTAATTTTGTCAACTCATTTTTAAACATACCAAAATAATTGTATGTGGATTTGATGTATACTTTATTTATAGTATAGATCTTGATGTTCCTTGTGGAATTAATATTTAATTATCATATGTGATTTAACGTGGACAATGGACTACATGTTAGCTTATCAATTATTTATACCTTTTCCTTTTTTTTTCTTTTCTTTTTTTTGTTTTTTTGTTTTTGTTTTTTTTTTTTTTTTGGGATAGACAAATGATCACATTCAATATTTACATAACTCTCATTACATTAATATTTTAAAGATCAAATACATAAACTAAATACAAGATAATTTCTCAAACTATTATGCGATAGACAAAACCCATACACTACTGATGGAAATTGAACCTGTACCTCCCTTGTGAGAAGGGGGAGGCAGTTTTACTTCTTTCAGTGAATGGCAGTTCCTTTTTTATTTTCTCATTTATTTCCCAGTTGGTAAATGCCAAATGCTTAATTAAATAGTTTAGGGTCTCATTATTTTTTAAAAGATCAATATAAAGATTAATAAATTTATCAGGTTTGGGTCAATGAGTTGATCTAAACAAAATTAGGTAAACTCAAAATCCAACTTGATTTTTCAATTAATGGTTGATCCTTTTCAGATTTCCCTTTGATTAGATTGAAATCGAACTGAAGAAAGAAACAACTGCCCCGGGGCATTTTTCCGATGAATTTTGTCCATTGAGAAATCCGTCGGAATTTTTAAATTCCGTTGGATTTTTGAGAATATCCGTCGGAATTTCCATCGGAATTTACACTTTTTCTAGTAGTGCCCCGACTTCAGCCTAATTTTCGTGCATCGGCAATCTTAGCAATGGTTCGAAATGGTTTCTTGATTATGCAGTTGGCAACTCTTTCTGCCATGTTAGGCGCAAAGCCAATACAGGTGCACATCTTTTGGCTAAGTCTTCTGCCTAGCTTAGGTAATGTTAGTTAGTTGCTTCCTAATGTAATTATGAACGCGTTGTTGCTTGATCGTTCTTACTAAGATTTACAATCTTTACTCTTCAAAAAATAAATAATAAATAAATAAACCCAAATTTCCTCCTAAATTGGTCAATTGTCAATATTAAGCAATTATCGTAACAAAATAAAAATTACTACACATCATTCGTAAACATACGGACAAAACAGGAATGATGATAATTTAATACATACAATTTTTAATAGTATTTTTTAATTATTTTTATAAACAGTAATACTTTCTTTTGGGTAATGTCCATTTGGATATTATTTATCATAAGTCATATAAAAGCTACAAGACTATGAAGCTGTATGGGTGAGCTTATAAGACGACTTTGGGGCTCATAAGACATCATGAATTGATTAGTAAATTTTTTAAGAAAAGATTTTATTAGCTTGCAAAATAAAATTTCAGGACATCTAAGCTCTTTTTAAAACAGTAAAGAGTTCCTAACTTATAAAATCTCAAAATATGCCCTCAATTTTAACCATTTAATTACAAAATATGCCCTCAATTTTATAAGTTAAAATATCTTATTTTATTTAAATACTTAACAATTTATTTTGTAAATAAGATCTACCATCTTACAATAAACTCCAAAACATCTGATAAGATGAGGTACTTACAAGATGTTTTAAATAAGCTTAGTCAAACACCTTCTGTGGGGCGTCTGCAAATGCCAAAACAAAAGTGTTTGTTAGCTTTCAGTTGGAAAAAAGTGAATGAAGTATTTGGGACTTGAGCTTTTGCTTTTAAAACTACTAAATTTAAACAAAAAACAACTTAAAACAAACCCACATGGGTATTTTGGTAAATAGGTAGAAGTTTCCTTAATTACTTTTGTAAGAGCTAAGTACTTCAATTACTTTTTCCCCAAACATTCCAACTTTTACTTTTTTTTTTTTTAATACTTTTCAATACTATTTTCAAACACTTTCAATTTTTATTGCTTCAACTACTTTAGCTGTTTTTACAACTTTTCACTTCCTCAAAGGTAAAAATTTTTGCAAACACTCCCTTAAATATATGAGATAAATAGTAACAATTTACTTTTAAATATTCACTACAAAAAAATTGTAGCAAAAATAACAAAAAATTGAGTGGTAATGTGAAAATTGTCACAAATTCTATATAAATAATGACAAAAAAATTATATTTTGTCACAAAAAGGTTTTTAACAAACTTAATAGTGACAAAAATATATTTATATTGTCACCATAGACAATTAGTGACACATGTATAGCGATTAGGCTTGTCAATTCGAATATTCGGATGCAGATATTAGTACATCTATATCCGCATCCGAATATTATTCGGATGCAGATATTCGAATTTGAATTTTATCGAATGCTAAAAATAAATATTCGCATCCGCATCCGTCGAATATCGGTCGGATATTCGAATATCAGATATTCGCTTTAATAGTTATGATAAAGATATAATATCGAAATATTCTTATATTCATTAACCGCAATCTTCATTTGAAATCCGACTTTATTACTTTATATATCTGAATTTGTTATATTGATGCTAAAAAATTAAAATATAAGAGTAAAAATCACTTCAAATGTTCTAACTAATCTAAAGTTTTAATATATATAACATAGAATTTTTGAATTTTATTTTTATATATAATATAATACCTATAAATTATATTATTTACATAATTTATTATATCTAAGATTTTGTGCAAATGCGGATAATTTTCGAATGCGGATATTACTATATTCATATCAGGAATTTTAGACAGTAGATACGGATACGAATAATATCCGCCAATTTCGAATATAGATGCGGACGGACGAATAGACATTTGGATATTTTTGACAGGCCTAATAGTGACTATCTAATAATCATGAAAATCTTGTTACTAAATTATAGTAATAATTTTTGTTGTCACTATACTCACTACAAAAAATTTGAGTAATTACCACAATTAAAAATTGATGTTCATAGGAAAACATAGTAGTAAAAAGTTATTTGCTACGACTTCATTATGGCAATAATCTGTGATTTTTGTAAGAGCAGCAAAAAATCTACCATAGTAAAGAGTCATGGTGAATGTTTTTCACCTCAATATAATCACGACAAATGATGTTTTCACCACAATTTTAGGATCATTGGCTACTATTTTCACCACGGCTATTAATTTTGGATTATTAGCTGCTGCTTCCACTACAGCTATTAATTTTTTGGTTGCAAAAAATTAATAGTTTTGTATTGATTGTCACTATACAAATATAGCTAATTGTCTATAGCGAAAATCTAAAATACCATTTTTTATTACTAATAAGTTATCTAGTGACACGAAAAAATAACTAGTGACAAAATTAAAATTATTATCACTTAAAATTTATTATTAGTGATAATCATAATTTTTATATTATTACACATTCTTTTGATTTCTTTTTTTTTTTTTCCGGTGATTATCAGCTATAATCCACCAACGCATAGTGATTTGTGTGGGACGGAATAAAATGTCTTGTCTTAGGGTTAGACGTCACAAACTTCCAGAACGTAGTGACTTGTACTATTTCTCCAAGAATTGTTTGTGTTTCTTTTTAGGCCGTGATTTTGGTGGGAAAAACAAAATAAAATAATTTTTCTCAAAAAAGTTTTAAAATATTCATTTAATTAATAGTTTTACTAAAATTGTGGGATCCGACGTCGTCTGAGGGGTGTTTATTTTTTATGAGAATGAGCATTTGAGTTATATAATCCTCCTTTCGGACCTAACACACAAACCCGACAAAAAGCTGGTTAAAATTACAGTGCAACTCCCCAAAATGAGCACTCAAGGTGGCAGATTATTTAATCAAGTTCGGACATTTATCATAAAGCAAGGGTAGAGGAGCAGCTGACCTACTGAATTTTTTAAAATGACTTCTAATTTTATGATATTTTTGTGTTATTTTCATTAAATTAAAATTTTGCACCCATACTTTATCGCAAAAAAATAAAAAAATGATTAAGTGACTTGAAAATTGAAGTGTCAAACTCTTTTCAAATGCCTATCTTTATCTTTTCATTTCCAACTCCCAAGCCATTTATATAATACTCATACTTTTTATTTTTCTCTCTCTCGTCTTTCCTCCACTCTCAATTGTCAATCTAATAATTTGTATTTATTTTATTTTCTAAGAATATTCAAGACCCGTCCAAGATTTTTTTTTTTTAATTTCTCTGCAATAAGGACTAGAATATATGATTTTCTAATTCCTTTCTTTCAAATATAACATTAATCATATAATCTTGATTTATTTTATTAACTTTGTGTTGTACTAATAATAAGTTTTATATTATTTTTATTTATATTAATTGAAGCTTTCAGCCTTTATATCATCTTTGTTTGTTTGTTTATTTATTTTATTTTTACTTCCCTAAGGTTTATGTAGAATTTTTATTCTCTAGGATGGAAACTATTTATAAGGAAAATTTTTGTGTAAACTACAAGTAAATATTTTTTTTCTTCTATGAAAATTTGTTGCTTCTATTGTTATCTTGTAAGAATTGAAATTGGAGACCGAAGGAATGGTGAGGTATTTATTGTTGACAATTTCACGAATTGGGAAAAATTGTATAACATTTAAAAATATGCCAACACAGCATGAATAATTGTAATAATAAACTATGTATATCATTTGGAGCTGTACAAATTTATATATTGTTTTATATTTATTTTTATATTTTTATATTTGTATTTATGCATTCATTGATAAAATTTCCTGACTCCGCCACTGTCCTAACCGATATGTAGCATTTCCTCTGATAAATGAATATGTGACCCTGTTCTTGTTGTTAACGTTGGAATTAGGAATTTATTGAACTCATTGATGGATCATTTAATTTATTTTTATTTAATCCTATTAATTACTTAATCAATATTTACATTTGATTGTTTATTTCCTTCTATACAATTGAGGGGTATAGTGGGTCATCAATATTTTTTAAGTATTACAAGAAGTCTCCCGAATGCATGTACATCCCATGTTCAACAATATTTTGGTTATAATAGATTTTTGTGTGCTCTCGGAATTAGATTTTAATTAATTTTGAAGCTTGAAATGGAAATAATATTATATGTGCTGATCATTTCATTGCATTACTTGTTCGCGGAATATATTGTTTTAATGATATGAATTGCTCGAGCATTAATTCATTGAATAATTTTTAGAACTTTTTTGTTGGCATGAAATTTTTCAGTACTCCTGTAATTGAACGATAAAATATTTCTTATTAAAGTAAAATGAATTATTTAGCTAACTCTTTCTGTAATTGAATGATTGAAAATTTTTAGTATTTTTGTAGTGTTTTTTTTTTTTAATAAAAAGAGACATATAGTAAGAAAATTTTTAGCACCTCTGTTAATATTTTTAGTACATTCGAAAATGTAATTTATTGAGTTTCTTATTGTGTGAGCTTTTTATTGAAATACAATGAATTATTCCATTAACTCTTTTTGTAATTGTATGATTGAAGATTTCAGTACCTTTGTAGGCTTTTTTTTTTTTTTTTTAAATAGAGAAACATATGGTAAGAATTTTTTTAGCATGTTAATATTTTTAGTACATTTGAAAATGTATTTTATTGCGTTGCTCATTGTGTGAGATTATTTTATGTTTTGATCAAGAATTGTTAAGTAATTGACATCACAAATCAATATTTTACCAAATCATGAAATTAAAAAACTTATTAAAATAATGTACATAAATCTATGTAAAACCTAAACAACCCAAAAAAGCTATAGCATTCACTTTGAATCAAATTTTAAAAGCTAATTCATCCATTATTCAAATGCCCATTTTCCCAAGCATTCAAAATAAACATGCCTTGGATGTTCATCTTTGGAGATTGAGTCTTTCTTTTCCTAGAAAGCATGATTTTTCTTTATTTGTAAGAAGCGTATTGAGTCCAAGATCAAAAAATACGCACGAGAACTAGAAGTTGAAGCGAGCCCAAGTATCCAATGCACTAAGTTAGTGCAAATTAAATGAAATAATTGTCCTAATACAAAATTCTTTCAATTTGAGTTGATATTAAATTTAAGAGGGAAAAAAGAACAACTTAAATAACTTATTTGAAAATTAATTACATTATTTCAAACAATATAATACAATTAATATTTTAGAAAATTTCATGTTGTTGGAAGTGCAGTCAATTGAATCCACACCACAACGCTTTTTTTTTTTTTTTAAAAAGAAGAAAACAGCATGAAAAAAATTATGTGGTAATATAAATTCTTATTAATAATATGTTTTAATTGATAATGTGTATCTGTTATGTTTCATGGAACAACATCTTCTGTTTTGTCACATATAGCTTAATATTGACAAAAACTATTGGTTTTAATTGTTAATATAAACAATTAAGACTACATTTATAGTGGCAATTTAATAACGACAAAAATTGACACCACACACTACAAAAAAAAATATAGCATGAGTAACAAAATATCAAATGGCAATATAAAAATTATCATTATATGTGTTACTAATTATTTAAAATAACAATATAAAATATAATTTTTTATTACTATTGAGCTATATAGTGACAATACAAAGTTATTGTCACTTAAAACATATTTTTAATGACAAAATAAAAATAATTATCACTTATTACTTATAATTGTGACAATATATTATAATCCCACGTAAAAAAGTATAAAGATTGTGGCGGGTAATGGAATCTCCATCTGGTAAAGTTTCAATAAAGTGTCCTTGTCTGCAATAGCTACAATCGTACCACGTAATTGTTTCGGACAACACTTTAGTTTTAAAAAATGTGAAAAGGGTACTAAAGTGAAGGGTAGAGGAATGAGACAGGTGTCCCCTTGAGTTGTTAGCCCCACACGAATCTCAGCAAAAAATTATGAAGTTGTTTTAATTAAGACACGGGACCTTCCCCCCAAGACTATCTTAATTTAACCTTTCATTTTCAGTAATCTCTCCTACGTGGCGCTATCCTAGAAATACTCAATTTTTCTTCCATAATAATGTCTTTTGTCGGGAGCACCAAGGCCTTGTTTGTGATCTGTGTTCTCTCTTTTCTTTAAACTATGTTTGATTTAATGATTTCGGCGAGAAAAAAATGTTATAAAAAGGAAAAAGAAAATATTATGGAAAAAAAACCTAAATTTTAAGTTTGTTTGGTTATTTAAAAAAAATATTAAGAAAAAGATAAGGAAAAGAAAATTCATGAGGTATTAAAAAAGGGGAGATGATTAATAAGCTTTTTCTTTTCTTTTTTTTC
>JACFYI010002086.1:1342360-1368726 GCA_014898755.1 Handroanthus guayacan
AAAAAAAAAAAAAAGGTGAAAATTTGAAAGCTTTCTTGTTAATTTGTCAATCTTTGGTTTGAGTTTGCCAGCCTTGAGTATGGATTCTTTCTGTAGTAAGTTAAAATTGAAGATTCAGAAAGAAAACTAAAATGCTTTCTGGTTTATTAGTCACAGTTTTGGTTATTTCCCGGACAAAAGCTTATGTGTAGTTTGTCTAACGAAATTCTATGTTTTCTTTTATTTTTGGATGACGTCGTCTGATAATTTCGTTGCGAAGTTTGTCCATTGTTCTTTCAGTCTTCAATCTGTTTGGACGACAATATGTGTTGTCCAACGGATGACTTTAAACTTTTGTAGGAAAAGTGCATGCTGTAACACGTTAAAAATTTACTTTTCGTAGATGAAACAATTTAGGATGTATTCAGCAAAAATAATTTTGAGGAAATGAAATCTTGTTATCTGATCAAGTCTTTATATATGGAATTAGATTCATCACTTTCAAGTGCCTGTTTTTGAGGCAGGTGAAAATCTCAGATCTCCAAGGCAAAATTGTCGGAATTTACTTTTCTGCTAATTGGTACCCACCTTGTCGTGAGTTCACCCCAGTATTGGTCAATGCTTATGAGCAACTTAGGAATTGTGATCCTGGTTTTGAGGTTGTCTTCGTGTCGTCTGATGAAGACCGCGATGCGTTTGATGACTACCGTGCTTTGATGCCATGGCTCGCTATTCCGTTTTCAGATTTGGAATCAAAGAAAGCTTTGAATCGGAGGTTTGATGTCGAAGGTATCCCGTGCTTGATTATTTTACAGCCAAACGATGATAAAGAAGATTCGATGGTTCTTGATGGGGTTGATTTCATATATCGTCATGGGACACAAGCTTATCCGTTTACGAAAGAGAGGCTTGAGGAATTGCTACGGGACGAGAAGGACAAACACGAAAATCAGACTCTTGTAGATTTACTGACTAACCACGAAAGAGATTTTCTCATTGGTCATAAGTTAGCAAAACAGGTAACTTCGGCCGGCCTGCTCTAATTCGTCAAGTTTAACGTTTCTGCTTAAGATATGGAAGTTTAGCTCTCTTGATGCAGATATTGATATCACATGGTATTTGTTTATGGTGTCTCTTTCAGGTGCCGGTCACTTCTTTGATCGGGAAAACGGTTGGTCTCTATTTCTCAGCTCAATGGTGTTTCCCAGGAGTTAAATTTACACCCAAGTTAGCTTCCATTTACCAAAAGATTAACCAGGAGTTGACCGCTAACGGCCCTCCAGAATTTGAAATAGTGTATGTTTCGAGTGACCATGACCAAACATCTTTTGATTCGCATTTTCAGACGATGCCATGGCGGGCAATACCTTATGGTGATCCAAACATAAAAAATCTTGCAAAATATTTTGACATTCGAGGAATTCCCAGCTTGGTTATTCTGGGACCTGATGGCAAAACCGTGACAAAGCAAGGAAGAAACCTTGTGAACCTATACCAGGAACACGCGTACCCTTTTACACAGGATAAAATAGAATTGCTGGAGAGACAAATCAATGAAGAGGCTAAGAATCTCCCGAAATCCAAGTTCCATTCCGGGCACCATCATGAACTAACGTTGGTCTCTGAAGGGAACGGAGGAGGTCCTTTTATTTGTTGCGATTGTGACGAGCAAGGGTCCGGGTGGGCTTATTTGTGCATTGACTGTGGCTATGAGGTGCATCCCAAGTGTGTGAGGACTGTAGATCATGGCTCAGCTACTGGGAGTTAGTTAAAATTCTAACTATGGCTGATTTTCTCTATTAGTTCCATAAATGGGGATTTTTCTTGTATAATATTATAGCACAGTATATATCAATGGTATGTGTGATCGAAGTGTTCTGTTGGGGTTGGCGTTGCTCCGATGTCATTTGAGGATCAATTTTAACCTTGATTTCTTACACCCGGCTTGTGTTATTTTTAAGGTAAGGAAGTATTGTCCATCAAGAAAGTTGTTTCAAATGGTTATACAAAAGTCAGATTGGTGCCTGTTCATCGACTCGTCTACCATTAAAATTGTGGTGATCTACTATGTTGTTTACTCCTTTTTGTCTGCATAGGTTAACTTATTTATATACTAAATTAAATAAGTGCCAGTAATGTCCTGATCAGTAGTAATTAGTTTACTTTTTGGTGTTTACGCTGATTATTTCTGTATTTCTATTTGAATTCTTGCACAGAATTCATTGTTTTTGTTGATGAAATACAGATTTAGAACTTAATTATATCTATTGCACTCGAATCATAAGCCGGTGGCCCGGTGGGATCATCCAATATTAAAACTCACTTCAAATATTTCTGTTAAATATTTCTGTTGCATGAGGAGAAGGGCACCACTTGGTCCCAATAGCCCAAATAACAATGATCACCACGAATCGGGCCCAGGACTTCAAGGCACCGTCTCAAGGACTATTGATTTATGGACAAAAGGGGCCCAACTGGCAGGCGAATATCCATTGAGCCCAAAAAGTCAACAAAGAGGTCAGAAAGATATGGGTTCTTTCTCATCCTTCATGCAGGCCCAGGTCGACCTTGGCCCACCAAACTACCATCAGAAGCGGGAAAAGAGCCCTGCGTTTGACCAAGTCTATAGCATCTCAATCGTCAATCTATTAGTAGTAAAACTCAACGGGAGGCGGTGGGTTTGTTCAAGTTATCTATTACTATATAAAAAGAAAGCCACTTTTGTGTCTAAAGTAGCGATTTGGATACCAAATTTTAGTATTCCAATTCTCTCCTTCAATTTTTAAAAATAGATAATTATAAGGTTAAATTTTAATTTTTGTATATCCCATAACTCCACGTTCACTAAACCACGTTCACATAAATCGATCATAGAGATTACTAAGAATCTTACTTCCTCTATAGAGCTTAATCCGTCAAATAACAATATTTCTTCCCTTGCAGCTGAACTAATTTATCCATAAATCTCTCTCTCTCTCATGTGGTTTTCTTTCCATTCCATTCGATGAGTAATTGAATTTATCTGAATGTTCATTATATATTAGTCTCGTTATGTTTATCAGAAAATTAGATTTATTTTAGACATCATTAGTAACTTGAATGCTATGAATGGCCAAAAAACTAATGTGCTTTAATTAAAGTGATTGCAATTAGTCACTGGCCTCAACATAGCTCTTGTCTTGTTCTTTTTGGCGTATAATGAAAGATGAATTTGTAGCCAAGGTAATGTAGCTCTTGTCTTGTTCTTTTTGGCGTATAATGAAAGATGAATTTGTAGCCAAGGTAATGTTCAATCTCCTTCTTATTTATCAAAAGTTGATTATGAACAAAGATAATTGATTGGCCCATGAAAAATTTGATTAAAGATTGTCTCTCCAATTGCCCTAAGACCTGATAGAAAATTAGCGTTTTTCAGGGTAAAGATACAACTTTCTTAAATTTTAATCAATTTTTTGACATGGGCCCGATTAAATTTGAAAACTAATAGTTCTACTTGCTAAGATTGCAAGCAAACTCTGTTATGAATAGAATAATACTGTTTATTTGTGCATCTATAACTATAGATATTGATGCTGTTTATTATATGTATCTATCACTATGCTAGACTCGATTCTTTAAACTTTAGAATTCTCTTACTTTTTTCATTATCCTATGGATTTATTTAGTTTTGAATTCACTGGAGACATGTATTTACATGTTTAATCTGGCTTGACACTTCTAGTGTTTCTTATATGTAGATGTCCTTGGTGAAAGTTTCGTCAACCCATTTTGTTAGGGATAAGGAGTTTAGTAAGTTGCTTTTTCAAAAGTATATAAATGATATCTTGGACTAATGCTCCATGTTAAAAATAACAATATAATTTCATCCTAAAGGATGGTAAGAATAAAATCCCCTTAAAGGTGCGGCGATGAATAGTTTTGAGTTGGTTCTATTTAGTGAAAACATTTTTGTGCCTAGGAGTTTAGGATAAAGATCAAGTAAGAAACTTATGGAGAAAAGGGGGATAGACTTGCCTACGAAATCCTAAATAATAAAAGCAATGACTTGCCACCGAAATCCTGAAATTTAGAGTGAATGAAAGAACCTGAGTTAGGACTCGAGTAATGGGGTTACACTTTCCTGCCAAATCTGAAAATGAAGGTGTAAACTTAGCTTATGGATCTTGAAAATTCAAGCTGACAGGAAAGAGGACCTAATGAAGGTCCAATCCAAGCTAGCATAATTGAGTTTGGGAATGCCCGGAAAAAAAAAAAAAAAAAGAAAAGAAAAAGAAAAAAAGAGGGCCAAGTGTAGTGTCTCTTGAATTTGTTCTAGATGACCTATACAAAAGATTAACTGACATACTTTGAGATGTATATAAAATGAACTTCCATGCCCATAAGTGAAACATGCATAAAGAATTGCAAGATGTTGTCTCGAATAAATAAGGAATGCCTCTCGTCTGTGGTTGCCAATTCCCTAAAACAATCCTTTAAACTTAAAATAATGTACTTGTGATTCTTAAAGTCATCAATGTTCATCTCATACAACATGTATAGATCCAATATACGTAGGCATCGCAAATTACAAAGTATTTGAGTGGAATGCATTTAGAGGCTGTTGTTCTATTCTCATTATATTCACATTGTACTTTACTAAGCATCAAACTTATTGATGGATGTAAATGCTCTTGCATCAAGTAGATTATGTACTTTCATTTGTGATAAATTCATTGGTGGATTGATGTGAACCTAAAGCTTTTTGTGAATGGAAGATTGATATTTCATAGAGATATACCAGCATTTTACTGGAAAATTCAATAGTGTGTTTGAATGTGGAATCTTGGGAGGAAAGCATAATTGATGGGAAGATTTTAATTGTTTCTATAGTAAACATAAATATAGATTATCTATCATTTGCTTTTTGATTTTTTTTTTAAATATAATATTCTAAATGGACATGTTTTGTTTATGAAAATCAATGGGATGTACTTGGATTGTTCCTATCACAATTGTTGGTCATGCGATTATCAGTTAACCAATGGACTAATTTACACATAAAAATTATCTACAAGAATGAAGCCAGAGCAATTCAACGGCTGATCGAAATCTCAAAAATGAATAGTGTTATTCAGCCTCGCTTGGTTCTACAGATTGAAAGTGTTGCAGGTTTTAATAAACAATTTCTGATTTTGGGAACAGACTGCCTTAATGCATATGGCTGCTAATTTGAGACGTAAGCTCTCAAAAGAAGAACAACGAGATATCTTCCTTTGTTTGAAGGATATTGCTGGATTCAATCTACCTGGTTTTTTACAAGGTTTTTGAAAAGACTGGGAGTTTGAAATGATGAGTAAAGGAGAAAGAGCACGGCTGTGCTAGAATCACATGTCTAGTCTTCTCCTGTACACTCTAAGACCTCTTACGGAAGGCAAAGGTAAGGGTCTAACCTACATTGCCACCTAGACGGGTCAAACAAGCTATGCGTGTCAAAGGAAGGACTAAAAAAAGCTTCATATTAGTGGAGCACGTCAGGAATGTAAATATGCAAGGTCCCCAGCATGACATCAGTACTGAAATGGAGGGGATTGGGAAAGAACTTAAGGAAATGAGATGTGTTATAAAAGGACATGTGGAAATGGCTACGGAAGGCATAGCATTTAATGAGGATATTATGGCTCAACTGATACTTAATAACTTTGAACCCCTTGGTATTCTTGAATAAACAGAATTATCAGATCTAGCCTATAGTTTGTGTAGGTTGCAGACTATTGCATTATTGTATCGATACATAGATAAGCTGAAGTATTGAGTTTCTATTAATACACTTGGAGAAACTGTGTAGCTATGGTTTAGCTAGCTTCCCCCGGGTTTGGTTTATTCCTTTTCTAACTCTCTGATTTTGCACTCAGCTTTGACTCCATATCTCGGAATGTTACAATTTAAATCAGAATTAGCAAGAGATGCTAAAAGCTGACTACAATTCAAAGATTTTGAATGTTGAATGTGAAGCCATTGCTTTTTTCATAAAAAAAAGTTAAAAAATAAAAATACATATGTATATATATAGATTTAAATGCATGATGCTTCCCTTTCTTGCATACTCCATTTAGGCATGATGTGCTTTTTTATGCTAAATGATACCTTACCTTGCTTGACTACACAAGTGGTCACATAGGCACAAGTCGACAAACTAATACATGTTGTTTTGCTAGCTCTTGTATCTAATTTAATTCATCTAAAATCTCATTTTATGTGGTGAGCTCATTGTGTAACACTTATCGTTTCATGATGATCCATTATGTCATTTAGAATTTGTTATGGATTGATGAATCTGAAAATGTATTTAAAGTTGATGCTTCATTAGATTCTCTAAAAACTCTAAAAACAGTACCAGTTATAGTCATGCAATCTTCGCCTGATAGTCAACATTAATAAATCCATGAGGCTTTCCTGGCTAAGCATAGCTGGAACATTCATTTCATCTGTGGAACAAATGACTTTTTCTTCTTGCTTGGGAACATGCTTTATCTTTTGTTATTTACTTTCGGGAAGAAGGAATTTAAAGAACATGAATACCCTACAAAACGTTTTTATAAAAATCTGGTGCACACAAGAGGTGTCTTGAAAATGAAACAACTCAGAAATAACTCTGCTTATTATTACTTAACCTTTCAAATGGACTAATCTTACCTTATGTTCTTTACATGGGTGCTAGCCTTGAAAAGAAAGAAACCATGCTTTACTAGGTTATCCTGAGCTAGTCACATAATGATAAAGCTAACTTAGATCCATGCTGGGCTGAACCCTAGTTTTATTGGACTTGACTTAGGGCAGTTTTGACTTATTGTTCCCTAGGCACTCTGCTTGACTTAGGCCAATTATCTTGGCACAATTCCTTATTTCCTTAACTAGATTGCCCTTTAATAGGGTCCACACCTTTGGCTTGGAGGAAAGCCTAATGCACACACTAGCAGTACTAAATGTAGGGATAATACTTTTTCTTATTATTGCTAATATAGTGACATCGACAAGTTGCTAATATGACAAGATTACTAAAGAATAGTTATCATATTCTATTTGCTATTGAACCTAGGATGCAGTAGGATAGAAAATGGTGACTAGTCGTGATCATGAAAAAATGGATAAGAAAAAAAAAGAGTTTAATACAAAAACAGGAGGGAGTACCATTCAAATGCAAAGCATACAGGAAAACAAAGAGTAACGTGCTAGGAGACATGGAAGGGAAATAAACTATAAATGATTGACCATATATTACAATATGTGTAGCTCCTGTCGTGGGATTTAGGTCATGGACCTGATGAAACTAAAAGCAACTTGCTCTCTACCATCTATGCATAGAGCATAGAGCAATTAGAGTTTATCGACTTGTTGTGAATCCAGGATTTCATCTATTGTTGAATCCACAGTGCAATTGGATGGAAAGTAATGATAAGTCAATACAAAGACAGGTTTATACCGAAACATCCATCTCTCTCTCTCTCTCTCTCTCTCTCTCTCTCTTATGCTCTTTTGAAGTTTCCCATATAGTGGTAAAATATGCCAAGAAAAGGTAAGATTGATTAATGATTGATTTTCATATGTTACCAAAAGATTTTTGAACTTTGTTATGGCACTTTACGTACGTCTTACCTGTGTTACCACAAGCATAACAACTTGAACCTTTTTTCTATGATATAGTGAATCGTGTGGAAACTTATAGGTAGATGCCAGTCAGGTAACATGGGTCAATTGCAATACTCATTCTTGTGGAAATTAAGTTGAAAATCAGATTGGATAAATGAAGATACTTGGAACAAGTTACAATGTTAATGATATTTGCCTAATGTAAACAATTCGAAATCTATTTTAGGCAATTGTTATGCTAGATGCTCTTTATTTTCCTTAGAAACTTGATGAGCCCTTAAAAAAAAAGGCTGAACATAGGATGATAAAGTCTTGCAAGCCCTATACTTGAAATAATTAAGGTTGAGACATACCTTGAAAATGAGAAAATCTAAGTTGAACTTAGATTAGCAATGTCTAATATAAGCCTTAAAAAGGAAATCTCGAATTACACTTAGCATAGTGAGGGTTAGGATTAGCCTTCGAAAGAAAACCTATCAAGAAGAAAACCTAAGTCAAACTCAGGATAGCAAAGGCCAACATTGGCATTAGAAAGGAAAAAGTGAGGGTTAGGATTAGCCTCAGAAAGAAAACCTATTAGAAAGAAAACCTAAGTCAAACTCAGGATAGCAAAGGCCAGCATTGGCATTAGAAAGGAAAACCTAAGTTGAACTCAGAATAGCAAAAGGCCAGGATTGACCTTAGAAAGAAAATATGAGTCGAACTCAAGATAGCAAAGGCTAGGATTGGCTTTAGAAAGGAAAACCTTAGTTGAATATAGGATAGTGAAGGCCCAGATTGGCCTTGGAAAGAAAACCTGAGTTGAACTCAGGATAGCAAAGGCCAAGATTGGCCTTAGAAAAGAAAGCCTGCATTGAACTTAGGATAGAGAATGCCAAAATAGGTTTTAGAAAGGAAATCCAAGCAGAACTCGGGATAGCAAAGGCCAGGATTAGCCTTAGAAAGGAGAACTTGATTTGAACTCAGGATAGAAAAGGGTATAATTGACCTTTTAAAGGAAGCTTGAGTTTAACTTGGGATAGCAAAGGCCACGATGGGCTTTTGTACCACCCCGACAATTCCCCTAATTGAATTTTTGAACTTTTATTTTTCTAACGACGAATTGATTTTACGATTATAAAAATTTTTCTTATAACCAAAATATTTTTTTCACATTCAAAAAATTTTTCTTGCACCAAAAAATTATCCAACACACCATTCCGCCCAAACAAATTTATTAAAGCCCAAACCAAAGCCCAAAATTCTCCCAACCCAACTCAAAAGATTCAAAATATATATAATATATATATATATAACAAGAAAAAATGGGCCAACCACCCCCTTAATTCAAGGATTTCTTCACTGACGCTTGTACCAATTCTTCTCTAACAAGTTACATGTGATAAATTCAAGACTTGCTCTTCTCTTGACAAGTGGCATGCTCCCAACTATTTTTAAATTGCAAAAAGGTCCCTTTCTTCCACTACAAATAAGTGGCAAGGTGCAAGACTCATGTACTCAGAAATTCTTGCTAAGCTTCACATATATATATATACACACACCTCTCCTCAACACTTAAATATATCTTTCTTAACAAATACAACCCTCTATATATATATCTCATTAACTATATCACCACTCACTTACAAAGAGGGGAAAAGAGTAAGAAAATACACTCATTAGGGTATTTTTTATGTGCTTGAAACTTTAGAGATTATACAATATAAGATATAAGTGTAAAAGGAAGATTGACATTTAAGTGATTTTTGGTAATTGTAGGAGGATAAGCTTGTAAATCCTTAAAGAAATTGTGAGAGATACATTTGACTATTGAGGTAAGATTTATGGCTACTTCCTTACTCCCTTACATGTTTATCTCTTGCCACATTTATTGTATTTGGATGATTGAACTTACATTGATCTCCTTGAGACATTTATTGGCAAATAAGCTCCAAAATTCTTATGAATGATGATTGAAACCTTGAACATCCCTATGATTGCTATCCTTGTTTACACATGAGCTTATGAGGATGGGGACTTTGGACAATGGAAAATTTTGCACAAAAGTTGAAGAAATGAACTATTGAACTTGTAGCACTTTTTCCACAAAACTTGTGATTTAAAATTTAAAACTTAAATTTTAAAAGTTTCATCTCAAAATGGTTTTTGATAAAATTTGATTTAAAAAAAAAAAAATTTGGGCACTTCCAGTGGCAAAAAATACTATTTCGGCCCTGGAGCACCCATTCCAGTAGCGAAAATCACTATTTCGGCCTGGAACGCCCAAATGAGCGCTCAACTGCCCATTTTAGAATCCAAATCTTTTCATTTTGATCTCTGATTTGCTACTTCAAGTTCATGATACACTTCTTTAGGATGTTTTAAAGCTTCAAAATGATTTTCCTTAAGTTCGGGGCCCAATCCGAACTGTTTGATGGAATTGTTAGTTGCTTGATCTCCTACCTCAATGGAATTGATTATCTTGAATATATGTATTGCTCATCTTAAACCTATTGCATGATAAGTTGGGCTCTAAGAATCATAGGGGGAATGATTGTACGATATCGGATTGTCAGTTTCGACCCTGAGACTTCTCGCATGTTGGGTATTTCCAAAGAATTCTGGAGGTAGGTTTTCAAGAGGCTATTCTGAGGCATGCGGTTGTCCATGCTTTAAGTATGTATGGCTTTCCCGAGCGACCACTCGGGAAAGCAAATGGAGGGATAAGGGTATATATATTTTATTATTAAAATTATAAGGGTGATAGATCCACTAAAAATTTAGTTCAACTTTAATTGTTTATTGTCATGAATGTGATGAAAATTCTGAGCTATTTGTTTTCGTAATTCATGTGATGAATGTTTCGATTCTTCTTTTGTTATGAAAATTCTGAGCTATTTGTTTTCATAATTCATGTGATGAATGTTTCGATTCTTCTTTTGTTATCACATTCATGAATCATTATTTGTCTTGCCAACTTAACTACTCTTGTACTCTTCATCATAAGCCATAATTCTTATTGGGTCAGTGGACTCATGTTTTTCGTATAAATTTCTATAGGTAGGAAATTAATTCTAGGGTTTATTTGACGGATTGGAGATATTAAGATGTTATTTTGGATATGTTAATTCTTTATATTGATGTAATAGGTATTGTTGGAATTGTATGAAACTTTGAATGAATTACTTGTATTTTGAAAAATTTAATTTGTAATTTTAAGGAATGTTCTAGTATTATAAGAAATGGAAATATTTTAAGTTTCATTTATGGTTCTAGCTTAGTTTCCCTATGCTTGAGTAACGTTACAGATCTAGGAGCGGATACTCTAGGATCCCGAGGCGTTATAGTTTTATAAATGAAATCCTAAATTGAACTCAGGATAGCAAAAGCTAAGATTGGCCTAAAAAAGGAAACCTAAGTCGAACTGAGGATAGCGAAGGCCAGGATGGGCTTTACAAAGAAAATCCTGAATTGAACAACAAAGGCCAAGATTGGCCTCCAAAAGGAAATCTCGCGTAAAACTCAGGATAGTAAGGGCTAGGATAGGCCTTAAAAAAGAAATACTAAGCTAAACATAGCAAAGACCAAGATAGGTCTAAGATTTTTTCTTTTTGTTTTTTTTTTTTTTGGTGTTGAAATCGGAATAGACCTAAGTAGAACTTAGGCAGACGAAGGACAAGAGCTACCTTATAATGAAATAACATAACTTGAACTCAGGTATATGCAAGCCAAAGAGTGCCCTCAAGTGAAGCGACCTACATTGAGCTTAGGAATGCAATGACCTAAGTAGCCTTGCTTTGTGGTGTGGAGCTAGAAAAGATATAAAAGGCAGACTTTAAAGAGCTAAATGAATTAACATAGGTCAGACTGGAAAAGGATAGAATTGATATCAATAAAATCTCCGCAACAGCAAAAATCGAAGCACGCTTTAGCCAAAGCCATTTGTGTTTGAAAAATGTTTGGAAATATCCTTCCAAACCTGAAAATTCAAAGCTAGAAATATCTCTAGACTGAGGGAAGGGGGAAAATAGTGATGCATAAGGAAAAGTGCATCACTTGGCCTAAGTAGCCCAAATAACAATGATCATCACGAATCCGGCCCAGGACTTCAAGGCACCCTCTCATGAACCATTGATTCATAGAAGACGGGGGCCCAACTGAAAGGCGAATATCTATCCAACCCAGGAAGTCAAGAAAGATGTTATAAAGATATGGATTCTTTCTCATCCCTCTTGCAGGCCCAAGTCGACCTTGGCCCAGCAGACTACTATTAGGAGTAGGAAAAGAGCCCTAGTTTGACCAAGTTTATAGCACCTCAATCGGTTAATTCGTCGATGTGGGACCCATCATAGCAGAAGTGGGATAGTGCACTGTGGTTAAACGAGTCTATAAGTAGTTAAACTCAATGGTAGGTAGTGGGGTTATTCAAGTTATTCAACAAAAAAGATAGAATGTCTTTCTTCATATTAAAAAAACCGAACATATACGAGTGAAACATGAGTGAAATACTATGCGGAATTCTTGTAATTCGGATTTAAAATGAGTATTGTATCACCTAATATCCGAATTCACTATAACTATTTTAGATAGTATGTGTAAGTATTTTATGGAATGATTTCGTTCAATGACATTTTTAGATATTTGGAATTTCTAAAATTAGATTTTAGTACATACTTTTTTTATATTTAAAGATAATTTAGGAGTAAATCCCTAAACTCATTTTCAAATTTGACTTCACTCTCCACATTTTTTTAATTTTTATTTTTAAATCTACACTCTCCACTTTTCTTCTTCTTTTTTAAGAAACACTCCCCAATTGTAGGACAAAGATCTAAATGCCCTTGAAAAGAAATTAGAACAACAAAAACACCTCTCTGTTATTCTCCACAACAAAGAATGATTTCTCTCCCTCACAAAAGGGGAAAAAACCATTCCTTTCTAAATCAAAGAAAACATGCCTTTGCCGTGAATTCCCTCGTTTAAGAGCAAAGAAGAACAGAATGTGAAGAAAGAAAACCAAGCCTTGCAAAGAACAACAAAAATCGTAAATAGTTATATGAATATATATATATATTAATATGTTAATTTGGAAACATATATAATAGTATTTTATAAATAATTATATGAAAAGTATATAGATTAATAAGTGTGTGTGTGTGTATATATATTTTGAAGAAAAAAAGATGGAATTTTATAGATATCCAGATGTCATACAACATGAGCAAGTTGGGATAGGAGATGATTATTAGGCATTAAGTCCTCTCCCAATAAACGTGATATAGAATGAGCTAAAACATTATAATCCCAAAGAACATACAAAAAAAGAGCATTATTCCAAAAAAAAAAATAAAAATAGATATTAACACCTTGCATTCTTCTAATGACCCAAGCATTCAACAAATCTTTACCTGTGTTAAAAAATGCTTGGATTAGAGAACAATTATCTCCTTCAAAAATCAACGAATTCCAAGCTTTGGTAATGGCTTTATTAGTGGCAAAGTGCACAACAAGAGTTTCCACCTGCAAGGTACTGTATATTCCCTTTGAAACAAGAATAACATTTCATGACATAGAGAAGAATTGATGGAAAAATGAAATGTGCATATTTTATTAAATACAGAAGAACAGAATGAAAAAGATACAGAGATAAGGGTATAGAGGTGCTTGTAATCATCATGAGAAAGGAAAAGTTATGAGAGTTAGTTATCTTGACTATCGTTAGTCAAGATTTACAAGAAACACTATAACAGTCATTAAATGACAAATGGCAATTAATGGGCTGTTAATATAATTGAGTTTTGAATTATTCAGTAGAGCTTTAAAAATGTGACTTTTGTAAGTGCATGCATTTGATAACCATTTTGGCTTCAGCTGCAACAATTTGGTGAATTTGCTTTATTTCCTTAATACACCCCCTCAAGGACACAAAGATTGTTTGTAACTTGCCTAGGTGTAGTCCTTTTGTTAAGAAATTTGCCAATTGGTCACTACTCCAAACTAGAAAAAGTTTGATATCACCTAACATGACTTTTTCCCTAACAAAGTGCAAGTTAATTTTGATGTGCTTGGTGCATTTGTGGAATGAGTGATTGCTGGAAATATGCAAAGCTTCTTGGCTATCACAAAATATAATAGCTGGGACAATTAGGTTGACTTGCAAGTCTTTAAGCACTTAGTGAATGCATAACAGTTTACTTGTCATGGTTGCCAATACACGATATTTAATTTCAACAGGTGACATTGCAGTGGTGGCTTGTTTCTTAGACTTCCAAGAACTAAGGGAATTGTCCATAAAGATACAGTAGCCAGTAATGGAGTGCCTTTAATCCACACAAGTGGCCTAGTCTGAATCTAAAAAGGCCTTTAAGTAAAGGGAGGAGTTGGTTGTAGAGAAGCCACCTTGTCTTATGGTGCCTTTAAGATATCTCAAGAGGTAATGAGCTACTTTCTAAAGTCGCATGTGTGGAGCTAAAATGAATTGATGGAGTTGTTGCTTAGTGAGACAAATGTTAGGATTAGATATATTATCAATTTACCTATTACACTTCTATGAGAGGTGGGATCTGGAAGTAACTCTCCATCAGTGGAGTTCATTCTTAATTTGGGATTAATAAGGGTGGCGGCTGGCTTGCTGCCTAAATATCTAAATTCTTCTAACATTTGTAAAGTATATTGTGTTGGAACAAAGTGATGCCAGTAGGGGAGCGATCAATTTCTAAACTAAAGAAGTATTGGAGGTAGCCAAGGTTCTTTAATTTGAAAATAGTTTGCAACTCATCCTTTGTTCGCATGATTTGATCTCGAGAAGGTCTAGCTACTATAATGTCATCCCCGTAGATTAAGAAAAAGAAAAAAAACTTGAGAAGCGCCTGTGCCACATGAACAAAGGAAATTATCAGCTTGAGACCAAATAAAACCAAGCTTTTTTATAATATTATGTAGTTTTATAAACCACTGGCGAGGGGCCAGTTTGAGTCCATGAAGGGAGTTTTTGTAACTTGTACCAACTTGCGTTGAGAAGACCTCTCCCTTTGCGAAGATATCTGAAACATAAGTTCCTGTAGATTGTTTCAGAGAGATCTCCATATAGGAACGCGTTATTGATGTCAAGTTGCCATAACCCGTCCCTTGATAGTTGTTATGGATAAAAGAAGTTTAATAGTGAATAATTTGACTACAGGAGAAAACATTTCAAGGCAATCAACTTTCTCTTGTTGATTATATCCCTTTACAACTGGGTGTGCTATTGTGCCATCAGAGTTGAACTTTGCTCTATAGAGCTAATGACAACCAATAGGTTTGTGGCTAGGGGCAAGAGGCTCCATGTCCAAGTGCCATTATCCTATATAGCTTGTATCTCTTCATGCATTGATGTGCTCTAATGAGGAGACACAATAGCTTCATGATAAAACTAAAGGTGAAGGCAAGGCATAAACAATCAAAATTGCAACGGAATAAACATTAAATTACATTTATCAACCATGAATTAATAGTCTAAATCTTCAAGGATCACCATATGAGTATAGATCTACATTCAAAGAAGAGAAAATTAACTTGATCAAATCAAAATATCAATTCGGTCAATGGCTCATCTTCAAGTTTAAAACTTTTCTCTCCAAACTATGATCAACACTTTGATCTCCTTTGATCTTCTCAAAACTTGAATGATCCACTTGAAACTTTGAAGAAAAATTTCAAATCTCCTTGGATCTTCAAGCATCAAAACTGTGGCTCCTATTTGCATCAAGACCGAAAGTGCTACTGCACTTGAAACCATGAGCTTAAAAGAATATCAACACTTGAATTCTTCAGTTGTTCATACTTTGATCCTTGATCCACAATTCCTCTTTTGAATCTTCTCAAGCTTATGGTTAGATATAAGCTTAAAGATGGAGATCTAATGGAGAAGATGAAGAGATAATTGGTTCTGGAAGGAGAGAGAACTTTTGAGAGAAATTTTCAGATTTTTCTCTTCATATTTTTGGCCAAGCTATGGTGTAAAAGGTGTGATGGTAGTTATTTATATCATACTTGGAGGTTTAGGTGGCATGAAAATTGGAGGAAAGAATCTATATTCTTCCATTTGAATTCCATTAGTCCATATGGCATCCAAGTAGAATATTCCATGTGGTATTTTAATTAACACTTTAATTAAAATGCTACATGATTTTCCAACTTAGCATTTATGAAATTAAATTCTCTCTCCAATTTAATTCTTCTACTTGGATCGATTAAAATCAACTATTGAAATTAAATGAATTAAACTAATAATTAATTTAATTACACTAATTTGACTTTTCAAATTAATTTATCCAAAAAGACCCACTTTGACTTAGATCAAATATTTTGCCTTATAGTCAAAATTCATCTTCTTTAGCCTAAAATCAATTTAGGCGATTTCCCTTTAATCTAATTAGATAATTTTCATTAAATTTATCCTACGGATAATATTGAGGAAGGGTGTGACCCTCTAGGTTTGTCAATTAATTAAACATGGGCTCGTAACTCTTTATGATTTATGATTAATTAAACTATTTAATTAATCACTTATAAAATTAATCTCAGTTAATTCTAGAACACCCAATCTTCATAGTTGATGTCTAACCTCAAGCCTATGGAGCCCAAGTTAATGGTGAATTAATTCATGTGAATCTCATTTACTTATGTATACCATGCAAATATGGTCCATCTGTTTTTCATCTCCCGATGATGGCCTAGGGTTAAGATATTTTCAGCATCCCTAATAGCCCAATAACTATGCATCTATTCTTAATGATGGATTTGTTTGTGTTCTCGACTTTGAAAACTCCTTTCCAAATGAATACACCACCTTGCACAAGAATTTTCTTAAATCAAGTCATCATAGAAAACATAAAAGATATTCTCGCTCATCAAAAGGAGGAAACGGATCCTTTATTGGAATTCACAAACCTCTATATGTAGATAGCTTGTTCCCAACATGCACCTCATGTGATCAGCTAACAAGTGATCGAGATACACATCAAAGAACAAGAACCTACCATAATGTTATCATGGTCCTTCAAGTTTAAGGACTAATTATATGCACTATCATAAGATAAATAATAATCCATCACCAAATGCCACTACAACTATCTCATGAAATTCTCTATATTGGGTCTCTCAGTGAACTTGTTCTTCTAACGAGCACCCACTAACATGCACCGGTGTCCACTACACCGATTATCCATGAAACAGGGCAACAATTCAACCCTTTGAATTGTGTATTGTTAGTGCAAGTCTGTCCGAATCTAAGATGTCCTTGTGTCAAAGATTCTATGACTTGGAGAATTTTTAACTCAAGACATCTAGAGATTAATTTTATGATTACCATCATATGCATGACTTAGCCTCATAACGTTATACAATCTAGAGAACTTCTTCCATATCTATTGTTGATGAGACAATTCACGAGGATATGAAGAAAATGGCCATTTCATTTATATTGCAAGAATAAGATCGTTTATACAAGAACAGTAATTACAAGCCAAATCTAATAGGCTGTGGGACACTGCTCTAACAAAAGCTTCGAATCAGGATTAGATGTTACTGCAAGGGCAAAATGCTTATTAATGTTAGATAGCATGTTATTGCTAGAGTAGTGCTTTGTAGCTAATTAGAATTGGCTCGTAAAACTGTTCTTGCATAAACGATCTTACTTTTACAATATAAATAAGATGGCTATTTTCTTCATATCCTTGTAAATTGTCTTATCAATAATAGATATAGAAGAAGTCCTCTAAATCATACAAGGCTATGTAGCCAGGTCACGCATATGATGATGATCATGAAATTAGTTTCTAAATGTCTTGATCTTAAGTCCTCCAAGTTATAAAATCTTTAACACGAGGACATCTTAGATTCGAATAGATGTGCACTAACGATGCATAATTCAAAGAGTGGAGTTATTGTCCCGTTTTATGGGTGATCGGTGTAATTGACATTGATGCGTGTTAGCAGGTGCTTGTTAGAGAACAAGTGCACTGAGAGACCTGACATAGAGCATTCCATTAGGTAGCCATAGTGGCATTAGATGATAAATTATTCTCTATCTTATGATAGTTCATATAATTAGTCCTTAGACTTGAGGGACCATGGTAACCTTATGATAGGTCTTTGTCTTTTGATATGTGTCTCGATCACTTATTAACGGATCACATTGTGCACGTTGGGGACAATCTATCTATGCATAGAGATTTGTGAGTTCCCGGATAGGATCTATTTTCTTCTCTTGATGAATAAGCTATATCTCCTACATTTTCTATAATGATTCGATTCAAGAAAATCTTTGCGCAAGGTAGTGTGTCGATTTGCAAAAGAGTTTCCAAAGTCAAATTTATAAAAGAATCGATCATTAAGAATAGATGTATCATTATTGAGCTATTAAGATCACCAAAAATATCTTGACCCTAGGCTTCAATCATGAGATTGAAAACGGAGGGAACGCATTTGTATAGTATGCGTAAGTGGGTAAGGTTCACACAAATTAATTCACCAATAAATTGAGCTCCATGGGCTTTAGGTTAGACATCGACTATGGATATTGGGTACTCTCGAGTTAATAGAGATTAATTCGATGAGTGATTAATTAAATTATTTAATTAATCATAAATCGTAAAGAGTTACGAGCCCATATCTAATTAATTGATGAAATTAGAAGGTCACACCCTTCCTTAAAAATATCATCGAGATGAATTTAATGGAAGTTATCTAATTATATTAGAGAGAAATTGCCTAAATCGCCTAAAGTCAAAGTGGGTCTTCTTGGGTAGATTTATTTGAAGAGTCAAATTAATCTAATTAAATTAATTGTTAATTTGATTCAATTAATTTCAATTGTTGAATTTAATAGGTCCAAGTAGAAAAATTAATTTAGAGAGAGAGAATTTAATTTTGATCATGTCAACTTGCAAGGTCATGTGGCATATTAATTAAAAGTTAATTAAAATACCACATGGAATATCCCATTTGAATGCCATGTGGACTAATGGAATTTGAAAGAAAGAATCTAAATTCTTCCCTCCAACTTTCTTACCACTTAAGCTTTCAAGTAGGATATATATATATATATAGGTCCCTACCTCCACATGATATATACTTGGCCAAACACCCTTCATAATTTTAGAAAATTTTGTGATTCAAAATTTTCTTCTTTCTCCAAGTAACTACCTCTTCATTCATTATTCATTAGAGATTCATCTTAAGTTTCGATCTAACCAAAAAACTTGAGAGAAAAGATAAAGAGGAAGTGTGAATCTAAATCAAGGTGCAAATCCACATTCAAATTGAAGAATCAAGAGTTGATTCAAGTGGCATTGGAGCTCACAGTTTTGGAGGATATTGAAGCTTCACATTCTGTCTTTTGAAGATTTGAAGCAAGATCAAGGAAATTCTTCAAGTGTTGGGATAGATCAAGCCTTGGACTGAATCAATCAAGAAAATCAAGAGGTTGATTAAGAGAAATATCCAAAGTTTCAGTAATATATTGCTCACAACCGAAGAGTATTTTTTCATCAAGTTGAGGTAATTTTCTCCTCTCTAAATCTAGATCTATACTTATGTGGTGATCCTTGCAGGTTTAGGCTTTAATTCATGGCTGATGAATGAATTTTATTGGTTTATTCTGCTGCTATTTTTGATTATTATGCCTAACCTCTCCTTCAAGTGGTATCTGAACCAAACATATGAGTCTGATTTAGATTTTGTTATAACATTGATTCGTGTGTTGAATTGATATTATATTTGGTGGCCTTGATTCAATTTGATAGATTGGAGATCACCCAATGGTACCTATGGTTTGGATCTATGTGAATTATGTGATGATTGATACTATATGTTGATCTAGCATGTTTTTGATTCAATGAGATCGAATGTGAAATTATTGTTGTGATTTTGATGTTAGATGTGAAGTTAATGTTATTGATTATGATCAATTGTTTTAAACATGTTTTAAATTCATAGGAGATCAATATATATGTATTAGATTGCATCTAATATGGTTTGGATAAAAAATTACACAAATTAAAGCATGAATTTCAAAAGACAAATATGTTCTGTTTTTCTGGAAATTGGCTTGAACTGGCCTCTCGGTTATGAGGTGTTTTCATGGTCAATTTGGTGTTATTTTTATGCTCCTTGATTTTCTGAATCATCTATTATGTTATGGTTCAAATTTGGTTGATTTTGGAATCAAGGAGAGATGTGGGAAATGTAATGCCTAGGGAACCATCTCCATGTGGATGCTATGTGGCCTAAGAGAACCACATGGGTCCTCTATAAGTATACGAGTAGCCCTCCTGTAGGGATTGTCGGCAAAAGATATTTCTAATTTTTCTCTCCAAATATTTCAAAATCTCTCTTTCTCTCCAATAACTTCCCTCTTAAGTTGAAGATTTTTAGCCTTCTTCTTTTTTGAGCTTGGATTCATCTTGTGGAGTGTAGATCATCTTTAGAGGGGTCTTCTCTTAAGGATTCTTGTGGTGTACGCTTAAAGAGTCGGTTTGATTTGGAAGAAATTAACTTGATCTAATTAGCTTTCGAGGATTCAAAACATTCGACTTGAGTAAGAAGTGCACAATCAAGGCTTGAAAATCTTGGTTCAACCTTTTGGAGATTTTTTGATGAATTCTCTCTTGAAGATTTTGCATTAAAAGGTAAATTGCCATCCAAATTTAATTTCTAAGGCTTTTAGATAATCCTTGTGGTGATGATCTATGATTCATGTGATGGATTATGATTTTTTTTTTTTATGCTTCCATTGCATATTATGTTTCGATATTGATATCTATCACTTTCAGTTTCTCCAAGTGTCAAGACTACAGGGAATGAAGAATTCCCTGTACCTAAGATTAAGGAGCCACCTCCTTTGTGCTGCAATTTTGGTTTTTAAAGGTGAAAAAATTGTCATGAGTTAACAAAAGGAGTTCCTTACGAAGTTGCAGAGTGATCTTCGTCAGAAGATAGAGAACACCCCAATTGAGCCCATCTCATCCATCAAAGATCATGTTTAATTTGTGCTTGAATCAATGAAGCATTTCAGTAAGTTTGACATTTGTCATCTAGAAGAGTTATTAAAAGTGTTGTTTGACAAAGCCATTGCTTATGATGATGCCAGGTCAACACGTTCTGAGAAGCCATCCAAGGAACTTCTTACTTTACAACTACGCAAAGCTAAGGATAGTCTGTACCGTGCTCAAGCCAGAGAAGACGAAGAGGCCGGTCAAACTCGATCTAGTAAAAAGGGGTTAGAAAGCATAGAGATGGAGTTTGAAAATTTGAAGTAACGCAAGAAGAATGTTTGCGTATCATTGAAGTGACAATGACTTCTTCAAAGTGTTCAAGCCAAAGTTCATGAAATTAAGCAGGAAATTACTTTCATTGAGAATGGTGTCCCATCAAGCGATGAAGCGATTGAAAACTTGAAGACTGCAACAGTGCATTTGGAGGCTTCCAAAAAAGAGTTGAAGATTTTAAACCCTTTCGCTTGAGACTTGTTTTTTTCCTTTTTTTTTTTATGTTGCTTTTTCTTCTTTTCGCTTATTGTCATGAAGTTTGTTTCATTAAGAATACATAATGGAACCATTTCCTTTTCCATTTTGCTATCCTTTCAATACATGCATTATTTTTTTTGTCTCTCTCTCCCTCCTCCCTCTCTCTTTTTGGTAAATCAATAACTCCACCAAAAATCATGATTCTTTATAAGCTTATGACTGAGTTTGAAAAAATATCTAAGCCGCCTATGTACCCTGAAAGGGATTAAGTCATAATGTCATTCAAATAAGACAATTTAGGATAAGGGAAAGTCGTACACAGTTTACACTCATGTAGGCCAAGAGTATCTATTGTTTAACCACTTTAGACAAAGTGCGGTATTTAATTTTTAACCACATAAAATACCTTTAGTGAGATAACGATTTAACCACATGTACTTATCTTTGGTGGGTGCTATTCACAGTTTATACGTGTGCGGTCTAGAACTATTCTATCCACTTTAAGTGTAGTAGCATTTCAAGAATTTTCCATTTATTGGGTTAACTCTTAACCCATCTTTAGTAACCAATCTATATGCAACATTTGTATGAACTTCTTTAACAACATAAAGACCATCCCACTTTGATGTGAACTTGTTTCTAGTTTGATGAATGGTAATATAGGCCTTTTTACAGCAAACACCGAGTCGCCAACTTGAATTAAGTGTGAGCATACTTTTTATTAAATGATTTAGAAAGTCAAGTTTGGTAGCATTCAAGTCTTTATTGTGCTTCTAGTCTTTTCTCGTCAAGGGCATATAACTCCTCAAGACGCAAATGGGCATTTTCTTCTTCAGTTAGCCCTTCCTGTTTGGCTATCCCCAGTGATGGAATGTGTTGCTCAAGAGGTATAATAGCTTCTACACCATATACCAATTCGTATGGAGTTGCTTGAGTAGGCTTCCTATAGGTGATTCTGTACTCCCATAAAGCTTTCCCAATTATTTCATGCTAATCTCTTTTTGACTTTGCAATTATTTTCTTTAGTAAGTTGCATAAAGGCTTATTAAATGTCTCGACAAGACTGTTGGTAGTCGCATAGTACATCAAGGACTCTTTTGTTTGAAGCCGAACTTTTGACATAGCTTGTCTATCACATTGTTGCAAAAAAACTTGCTATTATCAGTAATGATATATCAAGGAACCCTATAACGATAAATGATGTTTACACAAATAGTGTCATTAGATTTTGCTTCTTTAATTTTTGAAGGGTACAGTTTCGGACCACTGAAAAAAGTGGTTAGTTGCAGCTAGAATATATAGGTGCCCAGCAAAAGACTTCGGCAGAGGTCCAACCACATCTAAATGCCAAGCATTAAATGGCCATGAGCAACAATCGAGTGCTATGGCTAGGGTGCCTAGTGAATGAAATTTATATGAAACTGGCAAGCTTGGGATTTTTGTGCATAATCCATGCAATCTTTACCATCATATCGACTAATAGTAACCCATTCTTTTTATTTGAAGATGCAACTCTAGGCCTGATTGGTGAGCACCGTACCACATATTCTAGAGTGAACCTTTTCCATTACTTGGATAGCTTTATTGTCACCTAGGAATCATAAACTGACTCCATCAAATAAGGGTTTGTAAAATATCCATTTGTCATAAATGAATCGAGCCTCATGATGCCAAATGTTAATCTCATAATAAAGATCATTAAGCAACTTCTCATATTTCAAATAGCCCATGAGTGGCTGATGCCAGTCCTTTTTTTTTTTTTTTTTTTTTCTCGAATGCTTTAACAATATGATTTTCTTTCTCTTAATAGTTTTCATTCTTGAAGATAGGCGGTACACTTTGAGTTCTACAATTGGTATATGAGCTTCTTTCACTGGTATGACAACTTTAGAAGCGAGCTTCATTAATACATTAGCTTGCTTATTCTCTACCCTTGGAACATGCTCATCTCTATGACCTTAAGCCATTATTAAATACACATCTTTGCATAATTGAAATATGGCAGCAAATTGGATTTCTATACTTCATATGATCCAAGCAGTTGATTAACCACTAACTTGGGATCTCCATATACACTTTATGTTGTGGTTGCCTTATGTCAACTGCCATCTCTAATCAGGGATAAGTGCTTTACCATCATATATCACAAAAATGACCCCAGTACCAACTCATTCTCTACGAGAAGCTCCATTAAAATGCATCTTTCAAAGCAAAGTAACTTCAATTATTAACACATCTTCATTAGGTAGATCATTAGATAACTCCCACTTAGTAGGTATGGGATGATTAGTTAGGAAATCAGCTAATACTTGTCCTTTCTCAGCTTTTGGGGGACGCATACAATTTCAAATTGTCTTAATTGTAGATTCCATCTTGAGAGTCTATTAGAAAAAGCAGGTCTTGTCATGACATGCTTCAATGGATTCGACTTCAACATTAGACGAATTATGCGAGCTTGAAAGTAATGTTTCAACTTTTAAATTACATAGATAAAAGCTAAGTATATCTTCTCAATTGGTGAATACTTCTGTTGGGCATCATTATTTTGCTCAAATACTACAAAGCATTTCCTTTATGTTATTGTTTTCTGTGCAAGTAAGGCTTCGACAAAGCGTTCTTAAGCTAAAGAATGAATGGATGGCACCGGTGCAACCAATACTAGTGGTTTTATCAAATAAGCCTTTATACTAGTGAAGGCATTGCTACATGTTTTATCCCACTCAAATGGAACACTTTTCTTCATGAGATTATTGGATGGTTGGCATTGCACTGCCAAATTTGACATAAGCATTAAAAAATGCTATTTTCCCTTGTAAACTTTTGAGTTTGTGGATATTTTGAGATTTTGGCATTTTTCAAATTGTATCAATTTTTACCTGCTTGATTTCTATTCCTCAATGACAAATAATAAAACCAAGGAACTTACTAGACATAACACCGAATGCACAGTTTAATGGGTTCATCTTAAATTGATACCACTTCAAGCATTCAAAAACTTTTCTCAAGTCGAGGAGATGATCTTCTATTTTTCTAGACTTCACCACTATATCATCGACATAGAACTTAATGTTTTTATGGAGCATATCATCGAAGACTTTCTATATGACCCTTTGATAGATGGCACTAGCATTGCTTAACCTTAATGGCATTACTTTGTACAAAAATAACATAACTTCTTCATCTTTTGGTGACATTCGTACGTGAATGTACTCAGATGACCCGTCCATGAGGAACAATGCCTCATAACCCGTTATAGTATCAATCATGAGTTTTGTGATGGGTAATGGAAATTCATCTTTAGGGCATGCATCATTTAAGTCTCTAAAATTGTGCATACATGAATTTGACCATTTTTCTTTCCTACAGAGACCATGCTAGAGAACCACTCGGGATATTTGACTTCTTGGATGAACTTAACTTTAATGAGCTTATTAATCTCAACATCAATCAACGGGACCAACTTGAAATCGATGTTCAGCTTGCTTGATTAGACATGCTCATTTTTTCACTGAGAAATAATGAAAGGCCACTTTTGGATCTAATCCAAGCATTTCTTTGCATAACCATATGAACATGCCTTTGAATTCACATAATAACGTGATGTAAGATTTTTCTTCAACAAAAGTTAATAGTATGCTGATGTAAATTGGTCGAGGGTCATTGACATAACCTAAATTAACTCTTTTTTAACTCATCAACAGTGGCTTCAAGCTCAGGGGGAGCAGCTTCAGTGTCCTGTTCTATGGCATCTTTAGTAAGAGTAATATAATACGTTGTTACAACTTTCTCTTCTACGTGTTCAATCCTTTCAAAATTCACTCATGCCATTAGTTGGTCATTTTTTTGTCTAAAATAAACCGTATACAACATGCATTTTGTGCATGTCTTCTTCAATGCTCTGTTGATTTGCATAGCTAATGCTACTCTGGGTATGGTATGATGAGGCCACATTTTCTCTATCACTATCTCCATGATCTCGGATTTGTGTAAAGAGAATGGTATTCCATTTAGCTTTTAGCACTTTAGTGCGCGTGCTTCATACGAGATGGGATGAACTTCGAAGCTTTTGAGTGGACTTCGACTCATCGACTATTTTCAACCCTATTGATTTGACGACCTTTCAATAATGCCCTGTCTTTCTGAGCTTACCAAGCCTATCAAAGGTAGGTAATCACTTTACCTTATTTTTGTTTTCATCAAAGACATCTTTCATAGATAAAACTTTTTCCTAGATTATATGGTTGATACTAGCGGCTTTTTTTTTTTTTTTGCAATCCTAATAAGATTTCTTGGGATAAATCCAAGGCCTATCTTTGCATCTGGCAATAGCATACCCATTTTCTTTTAACATTAATTTGGTAGTGTTAAGCCCATTCATTTATCTTTTGCCAGCCTTAGGAGGGAGTTTTCCCAAAAAAGAGTGTTCTTGCGAATTGTATCCAGCTTTAAGGGAAATCTTGTAAGCTTTTGGATTCTTTATCTTGAAGACTTAAAAATTCTCCATGTTTAGTTTTAGCTTCTTCAACTAGGCGAATGAATCCATTAAGCGATTAAGGCTTCTTCATATCGAGCTCTGTTAGGGGCACTATATGCTTTGGGCAACATAGGTTCACCCAAAAATGCCTTATTTTTCAAATGGTCTCTATCAAAATAGCCAGTGCTTTATTATTTATTTTGCTTCCTTCAGCTTGATCACCTTGTTCATTAGATAGGTTTTTCTTGGCCTTAGAGCTTCTTTGAAAACAGTGCTTAGCATTAGCAAAATGGGACTTAGCTTTAGTGAAACGTTTATCATTGTTGAGCATTTCCTTTACCACGCCATCTCTACAATATTTAAAACATTAATTCCAAGCGGAAAAGACCACACCATTTTCATATGGCCAAGGCCGTCCAACAAACATGTTGCATGATGTCTTAGAATTTATGATATAAAATAGAGCAATTGATGACATGTCATCCATCAACAATTGGATCCTTATGATACCGAGAGCCCTTTGCTTCCTTGTTGAAACCTTGAATCATCAAGTGGCTACCAGCAAGTTCACCCATGGAGATTCTTAATTTGGCCACATATGCAAGGATAGAATATTAACTACAGAACGTTCATTAATCAATATCCTATTCACTTTAAATAGTTGGCCTCCAATTCCATTTCACTACAAGAATATTTAAATTTAGCTACAGAATATAGCGATGAATTCAATTCTTGCTGTATTATCACTAACTAACGAGCCTTCTGCGAGGGAACACATATCCCTCGCCAATGTCTCTAAA
>JACFYI010002086.1:1368826-1380280 GCA_014898755.1 Handroanthus guayacan
GATCAGCGAGGGAATTTGCTGTCGCTGATTACATCATTTTCTGTTGTGTTTCCCACTATTCTTACTTTGCGCAAGAAGCCATATCTAACCATTCCTATGTTAGAGTAGTATCCCACAGCCATTTAGATTTGGCTTGTATAAAACTGCTTTTTGTTATATAGTATTATTTTCTAATATGAATAGATGGTCATCTTCGTCTTATGCACATTATTTTCTATTATGAATGCAAATAGATGAAGTCCTCAAGATCACAGAGGACTATGGGGTTTGGTTATATAATGGTAATCATAAAACAAGTCTCTATGGTCATGATCTTAAATCTTACCCTATTAGACGTGGTACACTTAGTGATGAGCTTTGCCAATATTCCAATTTCCTTTTGGGTTAATGCTCTAGAAATGATTGTGAAGTTACCAAATGTAGTATCTTTAAATTCAATGCCAAAGACACTGCATAAGACATGGCTTGGCAAAGCACCTTCGTATTCTTATTTAAGAGTATGGGGATCCCTCCTTACATCAAGCAACTAGTGGGAGAAAAGTTGGATATAAGGTCCACATTATGCAAATTTGTGGAATACCCAAATGAATCATTTGATTATTATTTCTATGATCTTTGGAACAAAAGGTGTTTACTTCAAGGAATGTCACCTTAAGAAAAGGTGATTATTTCAAGGAATGCCACATTCCTTGAAAAAAAATTTCTATTGGATAGAAAAGGTATTATCATTGATTTTGATGAAGTCAATGATGAACAAGTGATCCCACAACAAATAGAAGCAAAAGAACATCAAATACTAATTATACACTCTTTTAGAAAGTCATCTTGAATTAAGAAACAACTTGAAATGTTCAGGTTTCTTCATGAGATGGATAAGTCAGATCTAGATCGGAAGACCTACAAGGAAGCTACAAAATGGACTCCATGTATTCCTAAAGGTATGGACCTTGGTAGATCAATCTAAGGGCATAGTACCCGTTACTTGCAAATGGATCTACAAAAAATTAGGAGCTAATAGAGAGATTGTGACATATAAGGTGAGAATAGATGCAAAAGGTTACACTCAAAGGCTTGGAATAGACTTTAATGAGACCTATTCACCGATTGCTATGCCAAAATCCATTCGAACTATGTTTGCCATAGCTACTTACTACAACTAGGAAATTTGACAAATAGATTTAAAGACTGCATTTCTCAATATAGATAAAGAAAAGAAAATTTATATGAGGAGCCGGAAGGCTTTACATACAATAGGATTGAGCAAAAGGTGTACAAACTCTGAAGTTCAATTTATGGACTCAAGCAAGCATTCCAAAGTTGGAACATATGTTTTGATAAGACAATGAGAGAGTTTGGCTTCATAAAAAATCTGTATAAACCATGTGTATATAAAAAAGTCAGTGAGAGTTTAATCTTGTTTCTAGTACCTTATGTCGATGACATTATCCTCATTAGGAATGAGAGAGACATTTTAGAGTGTACTAAAGCATGGTTATCTACACAATTCTTCTTGAAAAATGTAGGAAAAGAATGCTACGTATTAGGAATACAAATTTATGAGATACATTGAATAGGATGTTGGGCCTATCTCAATCCACACACATAGACAAAATAATCAAGAGGTTCCGAATGGAAAAGTCCAAAAGAAGATACCCCCTACATAACATGGTTTGCATCTCATAAGCAAAATGTCCAAAGCGCCCTATGTCTCTTCTATAAGAAGCATAATATATGCAATGCTATGTACAGGACCGTACGTAGCATATGTTCTGAGTGTCACGAGTCGCTACCAATTCGATCTCGATGAACGTCACTAGATGGCCATGAAAGCTATCCTTCAGTACTTAAGAAGAACTAAAGATTTGTTTTAGTATATAGCAGCAGAGAGTTGAAACTTGAAGGATTTTTGAATTATAGTTTTCAATCCGATGTGGATGACTTTAAATTCACTTATGTATATATTTTGCCTCGATGGTGGCGCATTCAATTGGACGAGTTCTAAGCAATTGACTATGACCAACTCAACTAAATACATAGTAGTATCGGATGCTACCAAGAAAGATGTTTGGATGAAAAATTTCATCTAGAGTTGGATGTGGTGCCTAGCATTTTCGACATGGCTATTATCCATTGCAATAACAATAGAACCATTGCACAAGCCAAAGAGCCAATATCTCATCACTAATCCAAGTACATACTAAAATGTCATCATTTGATCTATGAGATCATCTATAGAGGGCCCACGTCTAATTAATTGGTAAGCTAAAAGAGTTGCACACAAAAGCCTCCTAATTTTAATAGAGAAATTTGGAGATTATCTAAAGTGTTTGTTAATTAGATGAAACTATAGCTGACTAATCCGATTAATCAAATTGGCTTGATTATATTATGGAAATAAAATTAGTCTAATTAATTTACTATATTAAATTGATCCCAAGAATTAATTAAATATACATTCAATTCGTAAAGGGGCCAAATTTTAATATCTTTTTGATTAAAATTGTTTTAGTTAAATTAAGGTATTAACTTAATTGAGTATTCTAAATCAAAGTAAACTAGATGGATCAAGTTCACCCACTTAAATTGAAGAGATAATTTAATTGAGCTAATTTAATCGATTAATTTAATTGGTCCACTTGAATTAAAATCAATTTAAGAGACTTATGTAAAATATTTAGGTGAGAGTACCACTTGGAAAGTGGCCCAACTCAATTAATGGCAACTAAATTTACTTTAATTGAAGTATGAATTTAATTAAATGAAAATTAAAATACCATTTGGGCAATATGTAGAGTAGTAGAAAGCAAGTTGTGGTATGAAAGGAGGGAACCTCTATAACCTTCGATCACCTAATGCCATGTAGCATTAACCACTTGCCTATAAATCTCCTTTCTCTATATGACTGGCACTTAATGACTTTTTGGCCAAGATATTTTCAAACTTTTTCCTACAAAAGATCTTGGGTTGTTTCTCATCTTCTCCAACTTATTCTCCCAAGTTTTCTTCAATCTAGCTTTGTTGCTCTGAGATCATCTCCACTACTTTCACCTTATGCTCGAAATGTTATCAGAATAATCCCTTGTGTGAACTCATGCTCGATCAAGTCCCTTTTTCTTAGGTAAATCTTTTTTCCTTGTTTTTCAATTTACATTTTTTTCTTCTTTTTATCCTTTTGAGGATGAGTTTCCAGTCCAATAATGAGGTTGAGCGGATGAGGTGAAGCCCTTAGTAGAAGAGGCAGGATCAAGCGGTCCGACATTCTCCTTCTCAGACAATATTGAGGAAGTTGACATAGAGGGGGTTATAGAAGACAAGGAGAGGCAAGACAGAATGTTGATGTCTTAGATAGTGAAGAAGCCAAGGTTAATGTTAAGGGCAAGGGGGGAAGCAATGAAGAAAGTGAGATGAAGGACAAAGGCGAAGAGGGCATCGAAAAGACGCATGACAAGGGCAGCATTGTGGTGGCGAGCGGAGAGAAAACAATAAAGATTTCTTATAGGAGTACCCAGCACTATAGTGCAATTGAATCTAGCATGGGGTTGAGTCCCGAATTCAGTTGTCCTCATGGTCCCATTGATTGTGGTAATGAGGGTGGCAGGTTGAGAACCCACATTTTCCAACTTTTGCAACCTCTTCCATTGCCCTTGTTCAGCAAAACCCAAGTTGAGTGCGAAGTTGGGGTCTTATTTTTTTATGGCCTAAAGATAAGAAAGGTGTTATAGGTTTCCTTATCTTCGTATGATAAGCTTTGGCAATTGAGGTGACTCTACATTAGAACTCCGAAGGGCAAGGATTTTGGGGTTTGACATGAGTGGTTCTTTTTTGAAAAGTTAACCTAAGGAATCGAGGTCTCCCAACTTGTGGCCACACTTTTCGTAGCAAAGCTGGTGAAGCATGGGCCCTTTACAGCCTCTAAGTTGATGAAAGAGGAAGTATTGGTTAGGGGGCTAATCTCTACTAAAATTCTTAGCAACGTTGTCATCCATAGCTACCAAGATTTAACTTTTCGAAATGCATTCTCGTATTTGAAGTCGACCATGTATATTTCCTTTATCTTTTTATAAGTAACAAATACTTGGTGTCAAGCCATATACGCCAAATCATCAAAATAAGCAAGCTAGGTGAGCGAGATCCAGGCCGAATCTAATCTGAGGCCTTAGAGGCTTCCCAACAAGCACTACTGCCAAGGACGAGTCAGGAAAAGGCTCCAACCAGATTGCAGTTGCTAAGGGAATCCATTCTCCAGCAGCCCAAAAAAGGAAAGCAACAAGCAATCTAGTCGCGCTGCTACCATCGAAGCAGGACACATACTAGAGGAAAGCTAAAGGAAACACGATCGGGGAGGCTAACCAATTAAACGTGTTCCCCCTTACCCTTTTATAAGTTGGTAAAGATGTATTTCTTCGTATAATTTAGGGAGACTAGATTCCTTGACGTCCCTTATGAACCTTTCATCTTGGACAAGCTAGGGTCGAATGCTACTTCAAATGCCTTCATAGGGGTAGTGTTCAGATATGCTCGTAGGTACTAAGGGATAGCTCTAGTGCCTAAGTGATGCGACAAATCAAATACCATCTTCCTAGGGTATGCTTCTCCCTAACCCTTCTTCTCTTTAGCTCTAATTCTCCATCACTTGACCTTTTTCTTTTTAAGAGCATAGGCTGCAGAAAGGTCCTACCACATGTTCTGTAACAACCCAAAATTTTCCTAAAAAATTATTTTTCAAAAATTATTATAGTTTAACCTAGACATCTAATCGCATAATAATTTTCTGTAGTCTTTTAATAATCCAAAAGTTTTTTTGGACTTCTATAATTAGATTTTGATATTTTATTACTTTAAAAAGTATTTTTACAAGCCCATTTATCGCATAAACCCTATAGTTTTAAATATTTATTTTTCAACCCCAAAAATTTCAATTTTATTTCCAAAAATCAATAATCCAAGCCCAAATTATTTTATTTTATTCCCTGAAGCCCTCCCACTAAATTTTATAATTTTTCTACAAACCCAAAATCCTACATACAACTATTTTAATTTAAGAAGCATTATTTTAAATCTAAAATCCTAATCTTATATTTTCCAAAACCTATAATTAAATAATTAAATAAATAAATACTAAAAGCATTAATAAAATAAAACAAAATGAACTTTATCTATTTTTCTAGAAATAACCGGTTTTATAAAGAACATCTACACAATGATTTTTCAAGAAAATTTCATTATAGTATAAATGAACTTTATCACCTTATCATTTTAATACAAGAATTAATTAATTGCCTAAATATTAATAAAGAATAGGATAATTTACTTAATTTCCTAAAAGAAAATTTAATAAATATATAATAGATATATTATATCTATGGCCAAAAATTTTAAATATATATATATAATATAAAACATTAGTGAATAAAATAAAAAGTTTATCTAAATTTTTCTACCACAAAAATCGGTTTTAGTATTTTAATTAAAATTAATCAAGTTGATAATAATAATAATTTGAACCTTATCATCTTATCAAGTATGTCCCCTAAAATTGACTAGGTTCATTAATGACTTGATAAGCATAGGATTAAGATAATCCCCTAATTAATTAAAAGAAAAATATACATATATATATATAAATATCCATAGTGGCCGAATTTTGCAAGAAAAATAAATAAAAACAAAAATAAATTATGTCACATGGTGCATGTATGGAAAACTCAAGAGCTCTCTACATGTATCCACTTGCATCCATTCAAAATGACCAAAATACCCTTAGGGATTCTATTAATTACAAAAACTAACCGTCAAATTTTTCTTTAAATAGGGGGCCACTCTCTTCAACACTCCCACACCATAACCTGCCATTCTCTTCACCATTGTAGGAGAAAACACCCTCAAACTCTCTCAAAAATCCCAAAACCTAGAAAAAAATTCCAATCTTTCATTAAACCCTAAATCGGCTTGCTACCACTTAGACTTTTGTGAGGAGAAAGAAGAGTGTATAAATCAAGATCCAAGGTAGGGTTTGAAGCTTTGAATTCATTAAAATTATAAGAAAATACAAGCTTCACCTATTGAAACAAAAATAGGTATATGTAGGAAAAATCGAAGGAAATTCGGTGGAATTTTTAAAGCTTTGAAATCCTAAGATTAAGGTAAGAATTATATCATATCCTTAGCCTTGATGATGACTTCCTTGATTCCTAATCTAACTCCTTGCTAATTCCCTAACATCCTAACCGTTCTAATCGTTCTAACTGATTTAATTCTCTATTATGACTTCTTTTCCTTATTTTTCTAACATAATACTCCCTCCCCTCATGCTAATTTCTTTTACTCTTTCTCCTGCTATTGGTGTGTGCGTGTGTGTCGGGAAAAAAAAAAGAAAAGAAAAGAAAAGAGGACGGGGGAAAAGAAAATTTTAATTGGATGGTTTAATAAGAAAAATCATGCCTTCTTTCTTTCCTTTGTTGCTACTGCCCTTGTGCTTGTGTGTGTGCGTGTGTGTGTGGGTGTGTGCGTGAATAGAAGAAAAAAAAGAAAAGAAAAGGGGATTTTCTTAAGAAAATAAAAAGAGAAGCTTTTCCTTCATAATAAGTCTACAAAATTCAAAAGTATATTTTTCCTATTCAATAATTGGTCCTATATCGATATTCCCATTCGTTTTCTTGAAGCCAAGTTTATGGTTATATGCCCAATCTATTGATTGAAATCGAGAAATTCTTCCGATTGTTGATTTGAAACAAGTATTGTTTAATCGAGCAATTGTTATTGTTTCCTTCCAAAATTCTAAATTGTTTGTATATTGATGGGCTTGGGAGCCACCGGAGAGACAGCTGGGCGGTACTGGACTGTCGGTTTGTCTCCTGTAGGGTTTTCCCATTTTGGACAATTCCATGATCGCCTGGAGGTAGGTGTTCCAAGGAATTGGTCCATGGCACACAGTCGACCATGCCAATTTATATTGAGTTTGTTTCCCCTCGAGTGGCCACTTGAGGGAGAAATTGGAGGGATAAAGATTGATTTGATATAATATGAGTAATAAGAGTGACAGATCTACCAAATAATCGTTTTGCCATAAATGTTATTGATTACCGTATTTGTACTCATGTCATCATCATTTTTATTCTTATTATTCACCATGTCCTCTTGATTCGACTTCTATTCCATGTCATGATTTCTTACTAAGTCATTCGGACTTATTGTTTAATGTTTTTTTTAGGTGAAGATGTTTTGGAGAATTAAAACCATTGCTTGCCTTGAGAATTTATATGTTTTGTGCCAACCCATTTTTTGTAATCTTAGAATATTATGTAATAGTGTTAAAGTCGGATGATCATCTCATACAGTGTGTTAGTTGAAATTTTAAAGTATTTGAGTTCATTATCTAAGTATGTCTACGTATACTTTTGTTAAGAAAATATATTATTTCATCATTTTAAAACTTGGAGAATTTATTTACATTTGCTCAGCATATTTTATGAGTTTGAAATATCTAGTAATATGAAGTCAAAAATGAATAATTGGTAAAGTTGTCCTAAATAAAAAATATTATAATTTTTATTTTTTTATGAAATCCGAATTAAAGAAAGCTTGATAAAAGTTTAAAATGAAGCTCGGAAAAAGTTTATTTCAACAATTGAAAGTACGTCATTTTATAAAGCTCTAAATTTATCTAGAATATAAAGTTTCATAATACTAATCATGTTCTCTTAACATGAAAACTTAGAAAATTTTGATTGATTAAACTTTTGAAAGATTAAAATTTATTTGGTTTGAAAATTATCTGTTTGGAAATTTTTAGAAACTCTCTCCCCAGTAATAACTCTATCTAGAGGCGGATGCTCTAGATCGGGGCATTACATGTTCCCTTGTGATAAGTAGATCTAGATAGAGTTATGGGATCTAACAACGAAGTTTGAGTAGGAAGGCAATGCCAAGGTAGTGGTTGAGGTTGAGGCCCTGCAGGAGAAGGTGGCACTGGCAGAATTGATGCCAACAACCTCAGGAAGCATTTGAGGGTGGCTTAGGAGAATCTTAGGGAAGCCACAAATGAGCTTGATTGTGAGGTTAAGACTAATGCCAAGCTTGTGGATGAGATCAAGTAGCTTTGTGTTAAAGTCCTGAGATCGGGCAAAAGTCTCATGCCCTTGGTCTCGAACAGGAACTCGAGTAGGGGCATTAGAAGGGCAGACAACTCGGATGCTAGGAAGAGAGGGATAAGTTCCCAAGGAGGAATCCACCCAGAGGATAGCGGCAGTTGAGGATTTCATTTGCTTGCTAGTCTTCTAGATGGCAGGCCTCTTATTGGGAGGAAACTGCCTCTTGAGCTACTATAACAAAGTGAAAGGCCAAGCACAGGCTCAAGGCATCAAATTCAATGAGTTGCGTTGGACATCAACCTGGACAATGTTGGGCAAAGACCTGCACATAAGTGCACATTTCAAATAAGTAATAAATAGTGAGTGGAGTATTATTTCCATGTGGATTTGAGTTATCTTAAATTGAACAAATGCATGACAAGATTAACATGAACAAAACAAAGTTTAAAAGTTAAAGTGAGATTAAATAAAGTTTGTAGATAAAGGTGATTGATCAAGTAAATTCAATATATAGAAACATAGAATTATGAAACCCCTGATTTATATAAATTAATTCTATTTACATTTCCTGGCAATTTTTCAATGATTATAATTATTAGCCCTAAATGACACGCTATTACAAGGTTTTTTTGAATTACTTGTGTAGCACCCTGAAAATTTCCTTAATCGTAATTAAATAATTTTCTTTCCATCCAAAAAATTTATTGTCTTTCAATTCAAAAATTCTTAATTTTTTCTACGGTCAAATTTTTTGGGCAAAGAAATTATTCGTTTCAAAATTTTCTTTGGGCCTTAAAAACACTTTATTAACTTCAAAAATATCTTATTTAGATCTAAAGATTTTCATAATGTTCTTTTTAAACCCTTAGTTTTAAAGTTTAAAACCTAGCGCCGTTTTAAACTACTTTAATTGCTATTGTTCGAAAAATTTTAAACGGTAAAAATATTATGGTTTATCAACTGAAAATTCTCTAATTAAATATCAAATTGAGAGAATTTTCCTAATTAAGTCTTTAAACTATCAATTTTATCAATAAATATTTTTATAACGTTTTTGAGCAACAACTTCAATCGGTAGACGTTTTTTCACCAATTTGAGACTCCCTCTCAATAAAAAATATTTTATCACTTTCAAGAAATTTATTTTACGCCAAAAAATTTATTATATACATTGCGCTAGACCAAGAAATAATTTTAACCGAATTTTTAGCCCAAAGATTGTGATCAAAGCTTAATCTACTACATACCACCTTTTACATTACATTAAATACTATATATAAAATAAAATATATACATGTATATATACATATGTGCAGCCGCCACCTCCCTCAAAGAAATGATATTTTGGTATTTTATATTCCAAATTAGTCTTCCACCAAGTCATTGGAATGAGAGCAAAACAAAATTGAAAAATGACAAATGAATCCCATGTTCATTTCATTAAAATTTATATTTCATTTGATTTGGAAGACATCCCTTTTATTCTTACTCTCTTCCATTTCTCTCTAACCTCGAAACCCTCGCCTCTCTCATATCCCAACTCCTCTCTCTGTTTTTTAGTTGGACAGCCATCAAATTTCAGGTAGAAATCTTAACGTCTCTTATTAGTCATTAAAGCTTGGAAAAATTTGCTATTTTTCACTCATTCCCATCTCTCTCTAATCTCAAAACCCACATCCCTCTCTCATCTCCCAGCACCTCTCTCTATTTTCAGCTGGGCAGCTGTCAAATTTCAGGGGTATATATATCACATAGATTTGATTTGAATCTTTGTTCCTTTGATTGGTTTTGATTCATGAGATTGATTAAATATTGGTGATGATTGATTGATTGAGTTTAGTTGAGTTTTTTTTTATAAGTATGAACTTAGAGATTATAAAGATTATTGGATCATCCAACTCAGGGTTGATAGTTAGATGATTTTGTAAAATAAGTGAAGTTTGAAAACATTGGTTTGTTCTTAGGTAGCTGTTTCCAGTGTACACGCCTCACTTTGAAAAATTCAAAAACCCTCCTTACACTACTCCAAAAATTACATATAAGGTACTGTTGGAAATCTCATCAAGTTTAGATATTGATAGAACTAAAAATCACCCAAAAATAAGGAGAAAAACAATGGAAAAAGCCGTTTGAACCAATCTACTGAGAACAGGAGAGGTTCTCTACAACACTTTCTATTTTCAAAAATTGAAACCCTAACTCTTCTTTATCAAAAAAATCTATAAAATAAGCCGTTGGAAACCTTATCGAGTGTAGTTCGTATTAGGATCAAGAATCACTAAAAAACATAGAGAAAAATGACCAAAAATACCGTTTGATCCAAAGTTGCTAGTTTACCCAGGGAGCAGGGGACCTACTGGAATATGTTATAATACATCTCCCAACTTCAAACTATTGAATCCCAAGCTTTTCTTCACCAAATCAGTCCCAAAAATATTCATTAGAAACCTTATCAAGTGTATATAATGATAGACTCAAGAATCTTTGAAATTTATGAAGCATTCTTCCCAGAAAATTTATTAAAGCCAAACATATCAAGCCAACTCTGGTTAACGGCAGAACCATGGGTCAACTTTAAAATTTTATAACTAAGAATATGCTAGTTGAATTTTTAATATAAAATCACCATTGAAAAGCTTGTCGAGTCTAGATAGTCATAGAATCAAGTCACCAATTTTAACTCAATGGGATATTTTTTAAATTGGCTGAGGAGTTCACTACCGGAATTGAATCGTAGATATTATATGATATGAAGATGTGATCTAGTATTTAATTGATCTTGATGTTAATAGGTCAAATTACCTTGATGGATTAGATGATCTCAATATCATCTTGGGACTTAAAGCTTAAGGACAAGAGGTAAGGGTTATTATTGTAATTATTCTTGAATTTCCTACCATGAACATGTTTTGAACTTTGTTCCTATTATTGGAAATATTGAGATTTGGATTTGTTGAACGTCTTATGAAATATCTTGATGCCATGTACTCGATTGATCATGAATGAGAATTTGTCGGACATAAAAGACTCAAGACAACATTTAGAATTTCTTGGTTTGGAATTCTAATTATTTGACAATGAGATTTTGGACAAAATACATGCAAATCTTATCTTGGACAAACAAATAAATTTTACGTGAGCTTAGTTTAAATATTTTGTGTATGATTTTCATGATTTGAAATTATTACAAAAGCATAAAATTCCCTTTACTTATTTGCGTATTTTGAAAATACAAAATTTAAGCTTAAAACTTGCAAAAGGAAATGTTTTCAAAACATGAAATCTTCATAATTTTCCCTTGATTTATTAGAGGGAAAAGTACATTAAGCCACCTGAACTATATGCGTTTTTGCACTTTGCAACC
>JACFYI010002086.1:1380380-1391475 GCA_014898755.1 Handroanthus guayacan
TTATGTCTGACAATTCGTTTTAAACGCTATATCTAATGTTCAAGAGCTTTCGTTATTGATCCAATGATAATTTCATTATTATGTCCGAATTCTTGAAACCTATTGCATGATTGTTGGGCCTAGGGAGCCTCAATACGGATACTAGGCGGCATCAGGCCGATAGATGAACCTCTGGTAGGTTTCCCAAACAGTTGAACCTGAGCTTGGTTCCAATTGTGGATAGTTCTATAGAGATTTGGAGTAGACTTTCCAAAGACTAGTCCTAAGGTTTGTGGTCGATCGTGCTGTGGTGACTAGCCTTTCATTATCCTCGTGAGTAACTACTTCGCGGTGGTTTGAAGAAATAAGGATGATATTTTATTGAAGATATAAGGGTGACAGATCCACCAAAAACTAGTTCAGCCATATTATTTAAATATTCATATTTATTGTTGAAATTTGAGCTCATGATTTGATTATGTTATGAATCATATTGTTATGAATATCGAATTGCTATTATTGAGCCTTTGGGCTAATTGAATGTTTACAAAATCCTGATATCAATGGTTCTGAGACCTGCTTAATCGTATTGATATCTCGAAATCCTTGAACACATTTCTTTGCTACCTTTGTTCATGGTTATGGTAATAATTCTTGCTAAGTCAGTGGATTCACCCCTTTAACTCTTCTATTGTAGGAAATTCATTTCAGGAAATTGCATGGCAAGTTTGAAGATTTGACACCAGGATTATTTTATACCAATGATTATGTAATAGTGTTAGGTAAGGTTGTATGACTCAGGTTGAGACTCGGGGATGTATCTGTACTATTGGACAATGTATCAAAAGTGATTGATTATGTAAATTTCGGGGTTTAGATTATCTATTCATGTGCGTGAGTAGCATTCTCGACATAGGGGCGGATGCTCTAGGACCCGTGGCATTACAACTTGCATTCAAAATTTCAAATTAATCAACTTAATGTACTCCTATTAAAATTGAGTAAATCAAGAATTAATGAAAAATTACTTAATAGGCTACCTAAAGCATGTAGGAACATTCCTGTCCTATATATTAATCATCTTATTTAATTATGCAAATAAATCAAATTTAGCTTCTATTATCGACAACCTATCATAAATATCCCTTTCGAGAATTTCTAGGATTTAAAGCATTTAACAAAACTGGTGATCATGTAGTTAAGTTAATGTCAAACCTTGATAGAAAAAATAATCATGAATAAAATAAAGACTCAAAACAAAATAACGATGTTTGAATTAATCTATTCAAAAAGGTTCAGACATAATTCTAGGAAAATGAAATTAGGTTATGTTCATATTCCCAAACATGAACTTGAAAAAAAAAAAAAAAAAAAGAACTAAACTAGAAATTAACTTAAATCGTAAAACAATGGTAATCTTAGATGCTCCCTGAAATAAGTCTGAGAAGACCTAAGATGATTAAAACTAAGGACAAAAGATCCTGCTTATTTTTCTAGAGTTCTAACTAGATCCGAAAATAGTGTACGTTAACTTGTCTTTCTTCAAAGGTCTTCCAATTCTAGTTGGTGAGCCTTTAATATTAGATTAGTGCCCTACAGCCTATTAAATTTGGCTTGTAATAACCATTCTTGTATAAACGGTCTTATTTTTGTAAGATAAATAAAATGACTGTCTTTTTCATATCCTCGTGAATTGTCTCATCAACAATCGATACGGAATAAGTCCTCTAGATCGTAAAAGGATATGAGGCTAGGTCACGCATATGATGGTGATTATGAAATTCGTCTCTAAATATCTTGATCTTGATCTTGAACTCTCCAAGTTATAGAATCTTTGGCACGAGGACATCTTAGATTCAGATAGCTTTGCACTGACAATGCGTAATTGAAGGAGTTGAATTATTGCCCTGTTTCATGAGTGATCGGTATAGTTAACACCGGTGCATGTTAGTGGGTGCTTATTAGAAGAACAGGTTCACTAAGAGACCCGACATAGAAAATTTCATGAGGTAGCCATAGTGGCATTCGGTGATGGATTATTCTCTATCTTACGATAGTGCATATAATTAGTCCTTAGACTTGAGGGACTATAGTAACTTTATGGTAGGTCCCTACTCTTTGATGTCTGTCTCGATCACTTACTAGCGAATCGTATGAGGTGCATGATGGGAACAAGTTATCTACGTATAGAGGTTTGTGAATTCCAAGAAAGGATTCGTTTCCTCATCTTGATGAATAAAAATATCTCTTATGTTTTCTATGATAATTCGATTCAAGAAAATTCTTGCGCAAGGTAGTGTGTAGATTTGGAAAGGAGTTTCCATAGTCGAGAATACAAGTGAATCAATCATTAAGAATAGATACATAGTTATTGGGCTATTAGAGACACCGAAAAATATCTTAACCCTAGGTCATAATCTTAGATGAAAAATAGAGGGACCATATTTGCATGATATGTGCAAGTAAATGAGGTTCACACAAATTAGTTTACCAATAAATTGAGCTCATAGGCTTGAGGTTAGACATCGACTATGGAAATCGAGTTCTCTAGAATTAATTGAGATTAATTCTATGAGTAATTAATTAAATTATTTAATTAATCATAAATCGTAAAGAGTTACGAGCTCATATCTAATTAATTGATGAACCTAGAGGGTCACACCCTTTCTTGATATTATTCTCGGGTTAAATTTAATAGAAATTCTCTAATAAGATTAGGGAGAAATCGCCTAAATCGATTTTAGGCTAAAGAAAAGCAATTTTGACTAAAAGTCAAAATATTTGACTTAAGTCAAAGTGGGTCTTCTTGGATAGGTTAATTTGAAGAGTCAAATTAGTCTAATTAAATTAATTATTAATTTAATTCAATTAATTTTAATAGTTGATTTTAATTGGTCCAAGTAGAAGAATTAAATTGAAGAGAGAAATTTATTTTATGAAATGCCAAGTTGGAAAATCATGTGACATTTTAATTAAAGTGTTAATTAAAATACCACATGGAATATCGTACTTGGTAGCCATGTGAACCAATGGAATTTAAAGAGAAAAATTTAGAATCTTTCCTTCAACTTCCATGCCATCTAAGCCTCCAAGTAGGATATAAATAACTACCATCACACCTTTTACACCACCTACTTGCCCAAAAATTTGATAGAAAAAATCTGAAAATTTTCTCCCTCCAAAAATAACCTCCTCTTCATCTCCTCCGTTAGATCTTCATCCTTAGACTTAAATTTAACCATAAGTTCGAGAGGATTTAAAAGGGGAAGTGTAGATCAAGGATTAAAGTGTGAATCCACATCATCCATTGAAGAATCAAAGGTTGATTCTACCTCATTGGAGCTTCCAGCATTGAAGCTTCTTGGAGGATTCAATTTGGTTTTTTTCAAAAAATCAAGGTTGATTGAAGATTTTCTTCAATCATTGGTGTGGATCACTAAAGATCTAAAGAGATCAAGGTGTTGATCATAGTTTGAAGAGAATAATTCGGACTTGAAGAGAAGCCATTCACCTAATTGATTTTTTGATTTGATCAAGGTAATTTCCTCTTCTTTAAATCTAGATTTATGCTCATATGGTGATCCTTGAAGGTTTAGACTATTAATTTATGGCTGATGAATGCAAATTTGAATTTATTCCACTGCAGTTTTGATTAATTGCCTTACCTTCACCTTTACTTAAGTGATTTGATTATCAAATAATTCTCTTGATTAGGAGTCTAACAAGTCTCGACTTCGTTAAGAACTTTGGAATTCCAAATTTTCAAACACTTGCATCTGTGCATCCACAGAGAAATACGTGACACTATTTTTTTTTTTTGATGTCTGTGAGACCGCACAATAATACCTCTATAGTCTCACAGAGCACAGAGACCAACTTCGCACAGAGCACAGTTGCACATAGACCACTCAAATGAGCAAAACAGTCAATTGAAAGAAACCTAGGGGAAAAAAAGAAAAATGGCAAAAAGACAAAAAAACGTCTCTCTTTCAACATCTAAAAGCATTGATAATGAAACATTAATTAAACAAAATATAAGGAAAACCTTGCTAACAAATCAGAACTCTCCTGCCGCCTAAAAACCGACAATATTTACATAGAAAATAATTGAGGATAAATGAAAAAAAAAAAAAAAAAAACAAGACAAAGCAATTATAGCATCTAAAACTCACACCCACAAGACGAAAAAGCGATCTCCTCGCAAATCATTGGAAAAAGGTTGAAAAACAAGCATAGACAACATATCACCAACACAGAGTGGCAATTAATATCTAAAAACATCTTTCATCAAATAAATTACCAAAATTAAATAAACAAAAATAAAATCTAAGAAATGAACTAACAAACCATACAAAATAAACAAGTCACTTTAAAAATAAAATAATAATTCACATAAAAGAGAGAAAGAAAGAGCTAGATAGTAGAGACTATTAATACAATTAGAAGGAGAAAAAGCTTGAAAAATGACAAAAATCACAAATGAAAAGAAAATGCCTTACTCAAGTAGAATATATGTGGAGAAATTTGGTGATAACAGTACCTAATTTATTGCTTGTGAAACACATTTTGAAAATTTAACTTATTTTATAAGATAAAAAATATGCTAACAAATATTTTGAAGTAATATGCTGAGTTGGTGGTCTAATAATATTTGAAAATTATCTACTGAAAGAAAAAAAAATATTTCTACTACTATTGTGGGAAATTAAACTCTTTATCTCCCATAAAGAGGAATTTTTCTACTTAACAAAAAAATAAACTCAAAACTTTGCAATTCTGGAGAATTGAACCAATGACCTACACGTAAAAAAATTTCTACTTGATAAAAATAATTAAAAGCTCTGATAAATTAGGATTTGGCCAAAAATGCCTCAATTTGAGTCAATGACCTATCCCTTATATATAGATAGATATTGATAGATAATAGATAACAGTTGTATATTACTCCATCTCCAAAATAATTTATATCTACTGCTACAAAAGCTATTAAACTAAGATCAAATTAAAAAGAAAATGTGTTTTACGAGTAAAACGCACAATTTTAGAAGTAATGATTAAATTTTAGATTCGTAGCTTGGATTTTAAAAATTTTACCTTTATTTTCCTTATTATTACCCTACATAACAAAGTTTTCAATCATTTGATTTTGAATATCAAATCCGATCTTGTGGTGTGATGCCCCTTGAAATCCCAGTAGCGTTTCGACCCGAGACTCGAGATGCGACACTTGCGTTCTATACATTCTAAACCAATACATTCTAAAACCAATTCAGAAAACATACAACTTAACAATCAAACTAAAACTCTCAAAAGATGAGAAATATCATTACATGCCCAAGTTACAAAATACGATACTATCATTACAATCCGATATTCTATATATTTCTTAAGTCCAAAAACATGATGTCAATCCAAAATACAAAACTAAGTCCATAAGTCCAAAAGCGATAGATTAAATCAAAATACAATAGAGTTTACAAATCCAAAACAAGCTATACAATCTATCATAGGCTTCATACTTTCAATCATCAAAACTCACGAACCTACATGGTAAAATAGAGTCATGAGTCCACTGACCCGGTAAAACTTATAGCAGGAAAATGAGAATAAGAGATTCAAGAAAAATGCGCATATTAACAACAAGACAGGAATGTGATTTGGATAGCAATTCAGAATAATCAAGATAATCAATATATACATATATCATAAGCATTTGTCACATTCGAGTCATTTGGCTGGAACAAATTATTTGTTAAGTTTATCACCCTTATATCTTCAACATATACATTTCGCCTTATCCCTCCAACTCCTGAAGGAGCTCAATCAATCAAAAAGCACAGCCGACGTATGTGCTTAGGATGGCTCTTCCAAATTCTACCTCCAGAATTCATCCGAACTACTCACCAATCAGGGTTTTCGAGGGTACTAGTCGATAATCCGATATTGCCCAAGTTCGGTCCCCAAGAAACTCTCCAAGGCCCACAATCAATCAATTGTATAGGCTTAGAAACAAAATGGACATTCAATCAATCAATAAAGCCGACAAGGCATAACGTTCAATGGCCAACGATATCAAATAACATTTCAAATAGGCCGAACGTATCATTTAATCATTTTGGAATTTCGACTATGGACTAGAGGATTTTCATTTCAAAACTTGTATTACGTTGAAAAGATTGGATATGAACTTAATGTGACATGAAATAAGGTTTTAAAATAAAGAAAATCAAGTTGGGTTCGAAAATAGGCGCTTGGGCGTGCAAATGGGCGGCTGAGTGCCCAAAAACAAATTTTTGGGACAAAAGAGCACCCATATGGGTGCTTAGGTGCCCAGCTACTGGAAATCTTGGTTGTTTTGCCGAGAGTGGGCGTTGGGGCGCCCAACGTTGCGCGCTCAAGCGCTGACTCTCGGGTAAAAATTCAATTTTTTGTCTTTTGATTTTATTTGAATTTTTTATCCAAAATTTTATTTTTGAGGTTCTCTTATACGTAAAAATATTTATAAATCATTATTTTGGAATTTGGTTTAAGATTTTTTGAAAGATCGTTTTCAAGTAAAAAAAGCACGATTTTGTCCATATCTCTTATTTTCAATCAATTTTTGGTTCGTTTTCTCCTCCTAATCTATGGTCCATTATTCAAATTCAATCCAAAGTATCGGTATAGAGTTCTAGACGATTCAATAAGCTTTGGATTTTTCATATTCAAGGATTTGAGCATGGAATAGCAAGTATAACAAGCAACAACATGAGTTCACATGCTCAACATATCAAACGCTATCATATACTCAATAGCTCGTAACATGCTCGATCATTCAATGAAAAGCTGAAAACATATGCTCATGAAGAAGAGAAGAAGCCATAAGTCTTACCTCTTGTAGTTAGAGACTTGAAGATACAAATGTTTCAAGCTTAGATCCTCAAACACCTAAGATCACATACACATATGCATATCAAGCTCTATATAACATACCATTAACCATTCATAAATCACAATATCTTAAGCCACTTACCAAGAGCTAAAATGAGAGTTCTCACCACCTTGAATCCCCTTAGTGCAAATTGGGTTTTGAGGGAAGAAAAAGTTACAAGTGAAGTCCAAAATGTTAAGTTGTTTAGGAGAGTAAAGTTGCAGAAATTCTAGGTGTTGGGTGTTTAGTTTCTGCAGAAACATATGAGCCAAATGTGGCTTATTTATAAAGTAAACTTGGGGTTAAAAAGAAAGAATCAATAAGTTGAAGTCCCCCATTCCCAAATTAAATATCAGTTTTAGGGTTGATTTGAAACAACATTTGATGGATGGATTGGATTATAATCACATCCATAGAGTGGCCATAGTTGCTGCTGCTGCTAGCTGATTTTTGAAATTCCATTTTCAATTTTTTTTTTTTTTTTGAATTTCAAAAGATGCTCTCTCTTTAGTCAATTATAGTGGCTAGGGTTTTGGGTCATGTTTTGGACTTATTTCATGGGCCAACGGGGCTTGTTTTGGGTCGAAACGCAACGAAAAAAATGAAACGGGTTTGCTTGAAAAATCTTCGAATACATGAAATGCGTTTTGGTTTTAAAACGATGCTCGATTTTGAAATCGAATAAATTTTCGAAAATTCAACGACTCAAAAATTTTATTTCAGGAATTCTCGAGGTGTTACATGTGGCACCTCTAACTCAAACTAATATATATATATATTTAGAAACTAAATAGAACAAAAAAAAGATAATAATTAGTGAGGAAGGATAGTTTCTCGACGGAAATTGATTTACCACATATCTATACTTTTATTGTGAAGTCCGAATAAGAACTAAAGATCTGAACAAATAGAGAGGTAAAGAATAATCAGAACGAAGCCTCAAATTACTTGATTTAAACAATTTGAATGAAATTGATGTACTATAGGTTTACTTTGAAAATCAAAATCAGAAACTACAACAAATACTAAAACAAATACGTATACCTTTACTATAAAAATCCAAACTAGGAACTGAAGAATTGATGCAAACAAAAAGTGAAAAAAAGAAAAAGAAAAAATAAATACTTGGATTATTTGTATTAAACATCTTGAAAGGAACTCGTAACAACTAGAAAATTCCCCTAATGTCATTTTAAACACCAAGATACAAAACGAAAGTATTTAGCTCATCTATCAAAATCACTTTACAACCAAAATCTTTTCATTATAATCATTTAGAGACTTTTTTTACTATCAAAATATTTCATCACTTCTACTAATTTTTTTTTTCACACAAAATTTATCGTATGTATTATTTCGACCCAAAGATAATAATATTTTGGTCCAAACTTTAGCCCAAAAGTTTTTAAGCCCAATCCATATTTTATAAAATATATGTGTATACATAAGGAAAATATCTAGCTGATAGTATTAAACAAAGACTTGGCAAGTCTTTATACACATGTGGGAAGCAAGACTTCTCTTGCACTCATCTATTTCCAACTCTCTCCTAACATCTTATTATTCTTCTTTTCTCTCTTCTTCTTCCTCAAACTACATCTTTCTTCACTTACAAAAAATTCTTAGAAAATTTAGAGATTTTAAAGAAAAGGGAAAAGAGTATGAGCACACTCTCAATAAGACAACCTTGGTAAGTTTAAGGTATTAACTTATAAGATGTTTTGATATGAGTTTTAAAGTGAAAAATATGATGAAGTGTTTAAATGACTTTTGATACTAATGGGTGGTTAACTTAGAGAATATTTTTTATTGGAAGCATAGTTTGAGACTTTAGTTGAGGGTTGAAATCTAAACACACACACACACACACACACACATCATCTCTCAGGTATACCCTTTGTCCCTGCAAAACCTTCAACTTTCAAAATTTCAAAACCTACTTTTCTTTTATCAAATTGGCCTATATAATATATCTTGAAAATCTTATTGAGTGTAGATGCTTTTAGAATAAAAAACCACTCAAACTACGCAGGAAAAGCTCTGAAAATGCCGTTGAAAACTTATAGCCATGGCCACCGAGAACAGAGGCAGTAGCAGGGCAAGTATTTTGAAAGGGTATAGATGAAGATCCGACCATTGGATCATCGATCAGAAAATCTTAGAAAGATCGTCAAGTTAAGGTATTTATAGAGGTAAATTCACTGTTAAACTATCAAGAACTTCGAGATAAAATAATAGGACTAAAGATGGTCATAACTAAGGGGTTTTGGTATTGAAATAGATGGCTGGCTTGGAGCTTTAGAAAAATTGGAAATCTTCTTTAAATTTGAAGCTAAAGACCAAAGGTAAGGATTATGGCTATCTCTATTGATTCCATAAGCTTTTGATTGTATCCCTTGTTCAATTATTGACCTTGTTCTTGTGTTGCTAATTATGGAATCATTGGTTTAAATGATTATAATCTTTGGATTCTATATTGTTATCCTCATATAGACATCATTAATACCTCATCTTGTTTGATAATGACTATGTACATTTGGATTTCATTGTGATCATTTTCTTTGTTTAAATAATTTTGATAACCTTATGATTTGGAACCTTGGGCATTATTGATAAATACATTGATTGAAAAAAAATGAAAACATGGACATAAAGGGCTATTTTCAAAATTATCTACTTTCATTCATGATTTTTAAAACTTTTTAGATATTTTTGCTCAAAATATGTATTTGTTAGAGTAAAGTTATGGTTAAATGTGTGAGTTTTAAAAAAGTTGGATAAATTTCTTGACAAGTCTAAATTTTCAGAAGTGAATAATTTGATAAATGAACAAAATGAACTTTTATACGGAAATTTTTAGAAAATTATTGAAAAAAAAAAAAAAAATTGAAGTGGGAGCGCTAGCGCCCAAGGCAGCAGCCCCGGGCTACTCGGCATGTCCGTGCCCATTTTCATGTGCAGTTGCACTCAGTCCAGAAATGTTTTTATGATATTTTTGACTTCTTTTGTGTAAATATGTCTATATTTCAATCCTTTAAATTATTTTGAACTTGAAATCTCATTTGAAATATTTTAAAAATCACATTTGACATGTTCATAAAATGATTTCGAAACATAGTTCACTCTTTTGAATTAATTACCAAAAATCATTTGATGTATCCACAAATTTATCTTTTAAAGTATTTCCATGAATCCTTCCATTGAAACAAATTTTGAGAAACATTTAACATATCTGTGAGTCACTCTTTCGAAATATTTTTAATATACCTTGTGATATTTCTATAAATCATTCATTTGAAATGATTTTTGAAGCATCGTTTATTGATAGAATTTTCATTTGAATTGTTTGCACTCAAAATATCGTTTATAGATTTCACCCTTTGAAACATGTCCAAAATACTATTTATTGTCTTCACTCCTCAAAATATTTTCAAAATATTGTTTATGGAGTTCACTATTTCCAAACGTTTCAAAATATTTTCTTGGTCCTCTCACTTTTAAAATGTTTTTTAAAGATGGTTTGATATGCCTCATTCCTTTGAAATGGCTTTAAAATATTAATTAATATGTCCATGGTACACTATTTTGAAATGCTTCCAACATAACATTCCAAAATGACCACAGATCATTCCTTTAAAATATTTTGGAAATATCATCTGATATGTCCATAGATCATTCCCTTTAAATGATGGAGCCTACAACATCGGTTGATATGTTCTAAATTCAAATCAAATCAAATGATTATGTCCGAGATTATTTGAAACTTCAAATTGAATGAATCGGGCCAATTGTGATTGATTGATACTCCTTATCTACCATCCTACGAATGAGATTGATTATGTCCAATTATCATTAAAAGCTTTGTTAAATTAATTTGGACAATCATTATTTGTAACACCTGAGATTTCCTTGATCAAATTTACAAAATGATTTTTATAAAATGGCAACGATGTAATTTCAAAATCACATATCGCACGTCCTAAATATTTTTCTTGATCAAGCTTCGATTCCTATCCCGTTTCATGCCGAAGTAATGACTCAAACACCTCCCAAATTTTGGCCCATGCACATATATAAATATATATACACACACTAAAATACACTAAATAAAGATATATATATGTGTATGGAGATACACACTCAACACTCAAAATAGATATATATATACATATATGTATATACACCCACATCCAAATTAGATTTCTT
>JACFYI010002086.1:1391575-1429929 GCA_014898755.1 Handroanthus guayacan
TTTGCTAGGCCCCAAGAAATTTCAGAAGGGATGTCGGGTGGCGTCGAGCCAACAGTCGGTCTCCTGGAGGGCTTCCTTAATTGTTAGATAGTTCCGCAAAAACTTAAAGATAGATTTTCCAAAAACTAATCCGTGGCATATGGACTATTGGCAAATTGTCACACTTGTGTGTTCGGGTTACTCCCTTTGAGCGGCCACTCGAGGGTGGTACCTGTAGAGGGGTAAGGCTTATGTATATGATTGAAAGTGGTAAGGGTGACAGGTCAACCAAACACTAGTTTTGCCTATGTTATTCGATTATGTGTTTGATTTTGAACTCTTTGCTTGAATAATTTATTTTGATTGGTTATTGAACTGTCACAATCGTATTGCATCTTATATCTCATCTATAAACCTCCTTAGTACTCTATTTCATTTGTTGGTTTGACCTAATCCCTTGCAATTCATAGCAATAATTCTTACTAAGTCAATAGACTTATGTTAGTATTTTACTATATATAGGTAAATGAATTTCAAAGGCTATGACAGCTTGAGAGCTTGTGACTTTGCCTTATGATGGTATAGTCGTATACCTGTGACGACAGTTGTTATGTTTCGAAATTGTAGTTGATTTGAGCTTGTGTTGTAAGACTTTTGTTTGAAAAGGTTGGAATAATATTGTATTGAATGGTTGTAGAATAGAAGTTTGATTTTGTAAGAAGGTTATGTATAAAGTTTGCACTTGAGAATTTTCTTTAGAGCCCTCCCCACAGGTAGTGATTTTGATTTAGGGAAGGATATTCTAGATCCGAGTCGTTACAATGATGCTTATTATGATGTGGTATCTAAGAAGAGATCTTGATGATTAATCTTGAATAATATTTAGATTTGGGATAAATGTATTGAGACTTGCGAATTGAAGGTTGAATTTTAACATACATACAAACATATTTATCTCGGGTATACCCACTGTCCATGCATCACTTTCAACTTCCAAAGCTTTAATACCTATCTTTTCCTTATCAAATAGACCCATATAATATACTGTTAGAAATCTCATCGACTGTAGATGATTTTAGAGTAAAAAATTAATCAAAACCATGGAGGAAAATGTTTGAAAATGCCATTGAAAAACAACCTGCCATGGCCGCCAAGAACAGGGGCAGTAGTAGGGGAGAATTTTAAAAGGGGTATAGACAAAGATTCGACTGTTGGATCGTCGATCGGAGGCCATCTTTTGGAAAGTTTATCGAGTTAAGATATTTATAGAGGTAAAATACACCATTCAACTGTTAGAAACTTTGAGATAAAATGATTGGAATAAAGATTATTATACTTGGAAATGTGATAACTAAGAAGTTTTGGTATTGAAATAGGCGGATAGACTTGGAGCTCTAGAAATTTGGAAATTCTCTTCAAATTTGAGGCTAAAGACCAAAGGTAAGGATTATGACTATCCCTCTTGATTCTGTAATACCTCGAAAATTTTTCTAATTGAATTTTAAACTTTTATTTTTTAACGACGAATCGACTTCTATAATCACGAAAATTTTTCAAAAACGAGAATATTTTGTTTTACCAATCGAAAATTTTATTGCTATTAAACTTGGCCCAAAACATGAATTTTGGCCCAAACCATTTGCCCAATTTTAAAAATTAAAAAAAAATATATGTAAAATCAAATATGATTTTTTTTCAAATTTGGGGCCAAATTTGCAATCCCCTATTTTGGGGAGATATTGTCATATTTTATTAACAAAAATTCTTGGCCAAGTTTTTACTACATGTGGGGAAAATATATGCATATTGTGTATGCATATTTTCAAAACACTTTTACTCTATTTAATCAAAGAATTCTAACCACTATAATCTTTACCTTCATCTTCACATTTTCTTCTCTATATAAACGGACACGCACACACTTATATATAAATATCCTTCTCTATATCATCTTCATCCAACCATGCTCAAGGCACAAAAAGAGATCAAAAGGGGAAAGTAAAAGAGTATACTTTTCCATAGAGTTCTCGTTTGATAAGCTTAGGAACAAATTTATAAGAAATGTTAAGTATAAATTTTATAATGAAAGTGAAGTGCCTAAATCATTTTTTGTGATAATAGGTGGTACTTGTGGGAAAAAAAACTAGGACTTGAAAACTAATATTGGATTTAAGCTAAAGAAGGTAAGGGTTATTCCTACCATGGTTCATGCTATGATCTTGCCTCCATGTTTGAAATGTTGTTGATATTGGACTTGATTGAAATCTAGTGATGAATCCTTGAGCCCTAGCCTTGATTAACCATATCTATAGAATCCTTGGACTATTGAAATTAAATATGATGAAGTATCTAAATAAATTTTGATAACTAATAAGTGGTTTAACCTGAAGATTATATTTGATTGGAAGCATATTTTGAGATTTGAGTTAAGGGTTGAAATCTAAATACACAAACATGAATCATTTAGTGGGTAACCACTGTCGCCATGTTTCCTTCGACTTCCAAAGCTTCAAAACCCACTTTACTCTTGTCAAATCAACCCATATAATATACTATTAGAAACCTTATCAAGTGTAAATGATTTTAAGATCAAGAATCACTCGAAAACATAAAGGAAAATAGCCATAAATGGCTATTGAATCTGACTTGTCATATCTGCTGGGAACAAGGGCAGTAGCAGGGGGTCAGATTTAAAAGAGTGCAAACGAAGATCCAACCATTGGATCGTTGATCGAAAGTCATCGAGTCAATATATTTATAGAGATAAAATACACCGTTAAACTTGTTGGAATGTATCCGAAAATACATTAAGAATCTAACTGCCGAAACTGGAATATAGATTTTACATGATACAATCTTGATGTTAATAGGTGGAATAAACTCGCAGGATTATAAGATCTCAATATCATCTTGGGACTTAAAGTTTAAGGACAAAAGGTAGGGGTTTTAGCTATAATCTCCTAAATTCCGTGGTATTGATATGTGCCAATATGAGCTTTTGTGATTCAAACATTGATGATCTTGGACTTGATATGTGTTTGATGACTCTTTGTTAAATTTCTATCCTTGAAAAACCTTGAGCATGGAGTCCTTGGACATAATAAACTCAAGACGATAACTAAAATATTTGTTTTTGAATTTTAATACTTTGATAATGAGATTATTGGATAAATTGTGCAAAAATCTTAATTTGGAAAAGATGAGTTTTTCTTTGCATAAACTTAATTTAATTAATTCATAACTCATTTTATGTTGGAAAAATGAAAACAATAAGATGAAATTTGTTGCTGTAATTTCCGTATATATACATATATATATATATAAAGGAAAAAAAGTGTGGAAAATGAAAATTAACATTTACACCAACTTAGTTAGAACCTTTATGACTTACTAAGCTTTGGAAATATATGTATATGAGTCCGAAAATGATGCTGTAAATTTCGGAAAAAAAAAATTGAACCTTCAATACTTTTGTAAGTAAGGATAAAATTTACAAAACTTTTGGTTTGGAAAAAAAAAAAGAAAAAGGAAAACATATATAGATATAAACTTAATTTAAAACACTTTATAATTCCCTTTTTGAGATTTTCAAATCTGAAAACAAAACTATAATTTCGTGTGTATGAAAACAAATTTGATGATCAAATTGATTTTTATTATGTCCGATGATCCGATTTGAATATTGCAAACAATATCCAAAAGTGCTCTTATACCGTACCATTGAAAATCTCCTTGTTTATGTCCAAATCCCTTAAACCTAATCTATGAATGTTGGGGATGAGATCTCCTATTCCAAATTGTGTTTCATCTCCTATTCCATGCCTTTAAATACATGCTATGTGTATTAAATATTATAAAAATATTTAGTAATAAATGCAATACACGTGAAATGTATTTAAAGGCATGGAATAGGAGATGAAACACTATTTGGAATAGGAGATTTTGTCCCTGAATGTTGGGCACTGGGAACTTCAAGGGGAAGGATTGGACTATAATGGATCATCAATCTAAACCTTGAGGCTTCTCTAAGGTTGGGTAATTTCAAAGAAACCTGAAGGTAGGTTTCCGAGGGGTTACTCTAAAGGCATGCGGTCGACTGTGCCTAAGTTATTTATTTGGATTGCTCCCCTCTAAGCGGCCACTCGAGGGTGAGACAGGAGGTACAAGGATATAATTTATTTATTTTCGAGTTATAAGGGTGGCAGACCCACCAAATATTAGTTCAGCCTTAATCTATTCGATATTCATATTTGTTATTAAAATTATGAACCTTATGAATTACGAACGAATGATCGTACTATGTATGAATATTAAATTGTTCTTCTTGAGATTTTTAAGCTTTGTGATTGTTTATGATTCTATGATATCAACTAATCCTTGTTAATCAGTTAAATCATGTTGATATCTTGAGTCTTGAACACGTTGATTGACGTATCTCTTTCCATGGTTATAGCTATAATCCTCGCTGAGTCAGTGGACTCACCCATTTAATTCTACAATTTGTAGGAAATTAATTTCAGGAATTTCATGACGAGTTCGAAGACATGAGATAATATTATTTTGTATTAATGACAACGTAATAGTGTTAAGTAGGGTTGTATAGCTTATGTTGATACTTGGAGATGTATTTATTCAATATGACAATGTATTCGAGATTTGGTGTTAAATCAATGAGCTATTGAAGGTTTTAGTTAAGTGACCCTACCCAAGGATAATGTTTTCGACTTAGGGGCAGATACTCTAGGATTCAAGACTTTACAGATTTCGTAAGCTTTTGATTTGTGTTTTGAATTCCTTTATCAATAATTGATAATATTGTTCTTGTGTTGCTATTTATGGAATCCTTTGCTTGGATTATCATAATCTGTAGGCATCATGAATTCCTTGCCTTGTTTAATGATGACTATGGATATTTGTATCTCATTGTGGTCATTTCCTTTATTTAATCAATGTTTTTAATAACTTGTACTTAGAATCCTTGGACATGATAGAATATATTGATTTATTGAAATGGAGAAATGGACTTGCTTGGCTATTTTGCAAGTTTGGTATTTTAAACAAATCTTCAAAACAATTCTTACTACTATTTTTTTTTTTTTTTTATAAAAAAATTGATATGGGTGAGTCCACACCCGAGACAGTAGCCTCAAGCCATTTGGGAGCATTCGCGCCTATTCCTGAGCAAGGTTGTATCTAGCCCAAAAGCTAAGTTTTAAGGTTTTGAACCCCTTTTCATGAGTTTAGCTCCTTTTTGCCTTGATAAGTTCATGGATCACTCTTTTAAAACTTTTTCAAAATATTGATTATGGTTTTCACTCCTCTGAAATAATTTTAAAATATCGTTTATAATTTTCACTCCTTTGAAATGTTTCCAAAATACTATTTATGATTTTCACTCCTCAAAAATATTTTCAAAATATTGTTGAAAATTGCATTCCTTTAAAACATTTTTAAAATATTGTTCATGATTTTCACAACTCTTGGTTATGGTTCTCACTCTTTTATAATGATTTCAAAAATATGATTTCATTTGTTTCACTTCTTTGAAAGGTTTTTGAAACATCGATTGATATGTCCATGGTACACTCTTTTGAAATATTTTCAAAATACCATTTGAAATGACCACGAATCACTCCTTTGAAATATCATCTCATATATTCATAGATCATCCATTTGAAATGTTTGAGCTTGAAATATCATTTGTTATGTCCTAAATTCGAATTGAATAGAATGATTGTGTCCGAGACTGTTTATAACTTCGTATTGGTTGAATCAGACAAATTGTGATTGATTGAATCAGACCAATTGTGATTGATTGATACTCTTATGTACCATCCTGCACATGAATTTGTTTATGTCTGACATTGGTCCAAAACTACGCGTAGTTTGAAAACTTATTAGGCTCCAGGAAGTTTCACGAGAGACAACTGGGTGGTATTGGATAGCGGTGGGCCCCCTGGAGGGCTTTTCTATTGTTGGATAGTTTTACGAAAATGTGGAGGAGATTTTCCAAGGACTAATTTGTGGTATGTGGAATGTCGAGTATGTCATTTGTTTTATATACATATATATATATATATCTTCCAAGACTCCAAACATTTCAAAGAAAAATGGGAAGAATTTGAGAGATCACACACTCTCCTTAGGTTCAAGCATTGGTAAGAATAAATGATAATTTATTGAATACAAAGATCTAAGGATTAATATAAATGAGGCTTAATATATATGTGTATGATTTTGGCCTTTATTAGGTCATTAAGCTCGAACTATTGGAACATCAACACCGATCAAGGCATCGGACTAATGTAAGGATTATGGTTTTCTTCATCCCTCATATGGCTTTCTTCCTTGCTTGTTACTATTGCTACTTTTTGAAATTTGGATCATTTCCTTTGTCATGAAATAAATTGGATTTGAAACTTGACATTGCCGTATGAAACCATTAGCTTAAGATATGGACCTGAAATTGAGCTTTGAATAACTCGCTTAAAAGGGATATCTAATGGTTACATATAGATTCTTTTGCATAGCTTATATAGTGGGGATGGTTTTCTTTATTTGCCCACATGGGATACTACAAGCTCACCATATGTATATATAATCTTAGTTCCTATTAGGTGATAAGCTTGAGATTCTTGGAACCACCACCTCAAACTAAAGCTAAGGACCAAAGTAGGATTTATGGCTTTTTCCTTGCTTCCATTAAATTTGTATTGCCTTATTTCTTACATTGTGATGTATTGAGCTCTATATATATTCCTTGTGATATCTATTGGACTTAAAAAGCTCAATATCCTTATGAATGATGATTTGGGGACCTCGAACATTCTTGTGATTTCCATTCTTATTTATACATGAGCTTTTGAGGATATAGGACCTTGAACAATGGAGAAATCATGGACAAAAATAAAGATATGAATCTTTGGACTTGCGATATATTTTTCCACAAAAATTCATGACTGATTTCAAACTTAATTTTTAAAGTTTTCCTTCAAAAATGGCTTCTTATAAAATCTGATTTTGAAGGGCAAAAAAAAAAAAAGAAAAAAAAAATTGGGCTCTCAAGTGCCCATTCCAGTGGCTTCAGCTATTGTTTGGGCATTGGAGCACCTATAAAAGCGCCAAGAGCCCAATTCCAGTGGCGAAAAATACTGTTTTGGCGCTGGAATGCCCAAATGAGCATTCAAGTGCCATTTCCAACAGCTAAAATCACTATTTTGGCGCTGCAGCGCCCAAACGACAGCTCAAACGCCTATTCCAGATTCCAAATCTTCTTGTTTTGACTCCGATTTACGAATCCGATTTCATGATATACTTCTTTAAGATGATTTAAAACTTCAAACTAATTTTTCTAAGTTGGAGGCCCAATCCGAATCGTTTGTTGGAATTATTAGCTACTTGAATTTGTGTCCTAATGGAATTGATTGTCTTGAATATATTTTGCTCGTCTTCAACCTATTGCATGATAAGTTGAGCCCTGGGAATCTCAGGTGGGATGATTGGATGATACTGGATCATTGGTCTAAATCCCTGAGAATTCTCACATATTGGGTAGTTCTGAGGACTCGAGAAAGCAAATGGACGGATAAGGTTATGAATATGTTTTATGTTGAAGTTATAAGGGTGATAGATCCACCAAAAATTAGTTCAGCCTTAATTATTTAGTGAAATGAATGTGATACTTTTCTGAGCTATTTGTTTCATAATACACGTGATGCACATTTTGATTCTCCATTTGTTATCACATTCATAGAACATTACTTGTCTTGCCAACTTGTCAAATCTTGTACTCTTTTCATATACCATAATTTTTGCTGGGTTGATGGACTCATGTTTTTATAATTTATTACATGTTGGGAATTGATTCCAAGTTTGATTGGCTGAGATGGAAGTTTTAAGATTGATGATCTAGCTATGTTTCTTGCTTAGTTTATTGCAACTTGTAACTTTGAAACTTATGATATGGTTGGGTTGTGTATTTGAAAAAATTTGGCTTGTAAATTTCTAAGGAATATTTTGCTATTGTAAGTAATGGAAACGTTTTGAGTTTTTTGTTATGGTTTTAGTTTAGTTCCCTTTGTTTGAGTGACGTTATGGACTTAGGGGCAGATGCTCTAGAACCCCGAGGTGTTACAATACAAAAATAGAAAGTAAAAATTAAATGAACTTTTTAAATCATGAAAACTAAAACAAATAGTATATCAAAATCAATGAGTATCTTCTATCCTATTAAATCTTGAAATTAGGTTAACAAAGTAAAAAGTTTAAAAATGAAAATCATTAGTCAAATGAATCGATAACTTAAACAAAACAACGGAACAAAAAATATATAAAAGAATATAAAATTTTAAATGGAAATAAATACCAATTTTTGCAGCGGTTGAGGAGAAACGTAGTCAATGATATTAAAAAAATGCCTTTTATCAAATAAAGAAACCAAATAAATAAACAGTTACAACTAAAGTTTTAAAAGAGAAAAACAAAATCAAGCAAATATATCAACTTGAAAAAGAAAGCAATAACCCACACATAAAGAGAGACAAAAAAATTAAATAGAGATTATTAATAAAATCATAAAAATACTTTGTAAATGGAAAAATTTGCATATGAAGGAAATACAAAATGAACAAAACATTCATGTAGCACCTCGAATCCTAAAGCATCTATGCCTAGGTCGAAAATGTTACTCGTGCATAGAGTTATTTAGACTAAAAACCTTCAACAACTCATTCGCAAAATACCAAATATCCAATACAATAACGTCTTAACAAAATACACTTTTAAGTCTAAACAAAATGGAAAATCATATATCCCTATTACTATGTCGTCTATACAAAACTATCAAATTTTCAAGCCTTTGAATTCGTCATGCAACACCTGCACTCAATTCCCTACAAATGGTGAAATTACTGGAGTGAGTTCACTGACTCAGTGAGAATTATAACATGTTCAAAGCTCAAGATGTAACGCTCCGAAATCCTAAAGCATCCGCCCTTAGGTTCGAAATGTTACTCAACGAAAGGAAACTAACTAAAAATCCATAATAGAAAAATTCATAACACCTTCAATGCTAAATATCACACATCTCATAGTATTTTAAGCCAAGTTTTGTCCCAAATACAACTTAGAATTCAAAACAAACTTTCCAACTATGTACAAGATTCCCAATAAGTTCAAATGACAAAATACTTAAACTACAATTGTCAAGTCTAACATACTAACAACATTCGAGCATAGAGTTCACAAGCTACAGACGTTCCAAGAGCTAACCTCCTACAAGATAATAATGAAATCATGAGTCCACCAATCGAGTAAAATTTATGGCGAAGGACGAAGAGTACAAGATTAAGACAAAAGATGTAGCAAAAACAAATCATAGATGTGATATCAAATATCATAAGAAACATTCAGAACATACACCATGGACAAATACCATAAAATTTTTATCACATTCATGCCAATAAATACATAAGGCCGAAATAAATATTTGGTGGATCTGTCACTCTTATAACTCCAACATATAACATACATATAATTCTTATCCCTCTATTGCTCCCTCAAGAAGCACCGAACATACTAAAAGGCACAGTTGACCCCACGTGCCTCAAAGTAGCCATTCGGAATCCTACCTCCAAGATTCTTCCAGTTTACCCAATAAACAGGAATTTTCAGGAATTTAGATTGTCAATCTGATATCGCCCAATCTGATACTACCCAAAAATTTCCAAGGCCCCACTTACGTTCATTCATATAGGTTTGGAACAAACAGAATATATTTGAAACATATAGCCACGGTGAACACGAATTCAAATAGCCGATAGATTCAAATAAACGATTCAAATTGGACCATGGACTTAGAAAAAATTATTTTGAAGCTTTAAACATGTTTAAAGAAGTGAAATATGGACTTGAATTAGCAAAACGAAGTCAGAACATGAAAATTTAGACACTGGAATGAGTGCTTAAGTGCTTGTTTGGGAGCTCGAGCATCAAAACAGTAAATTTCGCTACTAGAATGAGCTTTGAGCGCCTGTTTGGGCATCCAACACTCAAACAGTACTTTACTCACTAGAGTTTGGGTGCTTAAGTGCTCACATCTTTTTTTCTGTCATCAAAACAAATTTCTAGCAAGCTTATTTTGGGTTCATGTTTCTAAAAACTTTGAGTTTCAATTTTTAATAACAATTTTTAGAGAAAGAGATATTATTAGGCTTTTAGGTTTGTTCTTTCATTTTGATTCCAATTCTCCCATTGTCCGAGGATTTAAATCCATTCAAAGGCCAAGGTAAAGGTTTCAATGGTATCCAATTTTCCAATGAATTCATTCACAAGGAGTTTTGAGCTTATAACACAATAAATCAAACAAGAGTTTCCAATATAAGCTCATATCATGTTGGCAGAAAAAAAGCAATGATCAATCATTCAAGGAAGCAAGAAAAATCATAAATCTTACTTTTGGTCCTAACCTCTCAACAAGGAAGTTATTTGATTGAAATGATAAAGTTAAACACCTATCAAAATTAAAATCATATAATTATGCTAGGCTATGTTTCATCATCCTCAAGTCTTTCTCATTGGTCATATACTAAACCTGTCTAAACTTACCAAGGGGTAATCTATGAAGGAAGAGAGATCCCCTAGTCTACCCCTTTTTGCAATGTTTGATTGAAAGTTATAATAAATATAGATTTCTTCCTTAATATTATAGATATAAGTATTTACTTATATAAATAGTGAAGAGTAAGGAGTTTGTATGTAAATATGCTATGGAGATTAAGGGAGTTGTCTTGCAAATGGTGGTAGACAAACAACCGCACTGCCACTTATTTATGGTAGTTTGGATTTGTCATGTGTTAGTTTATGTATGTATTAATTGAAAGCAATCATTTCTCCCAAAAAAAAAAAAAGGAAAGGAAAACAATGCAATAACTCTACTTTTAACAATTTTTACGACATTGAAAAAAGTAGAAATATTTTTTGTAAATAAATTTTCTTAAATGGCGAAAGAAGTTATTGTAACAAAATTTCACTTTCAGTAATGACTATTTGTTTAGTTACACAAGATAAAAAAAACTAAGGTAATAAATATTCACCAAGGGTAACTGAATTTGTTTTTAAGGAAAAAAATCAATTATTATACAATAACCTTAAGAAATTAATAATTTTGTAATTGAAACATCATCAATATCTAATGCACAATCCTTACATTAACATACTCCCATGCAACACTTTTGTCCTACAGCTTGTCGAACTGTAATAACGCCTTTACGAGATCGTGGTAAAAAGCAATCTAGTTTGATTGCTTTTTTGAATGACAACCTTGAGAAATTCATATTGTAGAGCAACACCATCAACTTTCTCTTCCGGATCCATACTTAATAATACCTCCTCTGCTATTTTTGTCTTTGGTATTTTAAAGCAAAACAATATTACATCAGTTCCAACCTATAAATGATAATAAGGTAATTTATTGGTCATGGCAATCTAAGTTCAATATATCATAAAGATACACATCCATGCAAAAAATTATCAAGTCATGTGTAAAATTAAACTAAAAATTACTAAACCTTCACTGTGGTATAATACTATTCATTATCTCTTGTATTTTCAGTAGAAACCTGAATAAATAATGTGAAAATATCATTATTTCATAAAAATATACTAGAGAAGACATGTTTGAAAGACTAAGATTGACATATTTTATTTTAGGGAAAAGTACATTAAGCCACCTGAACTATACGTGTTTTTGCACTTTGCAACCTAATCAAAAAACCGTTCCACTTTGCCACCTCAACTTTGCAAAAATTTTCACTTTGCCACCTCAGTACATTTTCCAGTGGACATGTTCCATCGGTAGGTGGCATTGTGCAAAATTTCGCGAAGTTGAGGTGGCAAAGTGGAACGTTTTCTTTCTTAATATTCTGACACGTGTTCGTTGTGCGAATATTCCAGTGGAATATTCCCCGGAAAATGTACTGAGGTTGCAAAGTGAACATTTTGCAAAGTTGAGGTGGCAAAGTGGAACGGTTTTTTGATTAGGTTGCAAAGTGCAAAAACGCGTATAGTTCAGGTGGCTTAATGTACTTTTCCCTTTATTTTAAATACTAAACTGAACAAAATGAATAAAGAGGAATTAAAAATGAAAGATCATAAGAGAAAGAAACAGACATAGATAAGCAACAAATGAAACTTTGATAAACTGGAAAAAGGTAATCCATAAATCAAAATACCAAGCTTCCCAGCAATAGAAAGGAAACAAAACTCGGAAGAAAAGGCATTCTAAAGATCATAATCAACACCTCCATAATCATTCAAGTTCAAGAAATCGAAGGACAAGAATATTGTTTGATTTTATTATTTTAAGGATACTACAAGAAAGGTAGGGGGAAGTATTATGCCTCCTTTGGAGGGCTTACACCATAAAGAGATCAAACGACTTGGTCACGTGGTCGAGTTGGAGGATATACAACTATAGATTGAAAAGTGTGATCCTGGAATCCCAACTAATCCCTAATGGATTTCTTGGTCTTGCTACTTTATGTCATGTGTGTCTTCTAGTTTCAGGTTCAAGTTAGATATGAAACTGGCTCTCTGTATGGCTGACGGCTGGCTAAGGGAATGGAAACAAGTATTATAGAAGTAATGAAAGATCAAAGTACTATCACACTTTCAAATTTCTTTAGGGCAAATTGGATGATAAATATCCTCAATGTCAATCAACAAAATTGAATGTATACACCTAGCTACTCTCACAAATAGAAAATAAAGTACACCATATTATATTCCTCTATAATTAAATTAATGAAAGCATGAGAACCTATTCACATGGCCTTGAAAACTCTTGCGAGAGGTGTGATTTTGGGGAGGCTTGTAGACCATTTTCATTAGTATTTAAGTGTTGTCCCCGTGTATCACTGAAAAACACTTTTGTAACCTGCAAATATTTACAAAGAAAAATTTCAGAAGAATATCATAACTTATTACAAAAAAAAATAATAATAATTACCATGTAAGTCACTAAAAGAGACAAATCTATTCGCCATGTGTACTAGCATGTGTTAAAGCTTTTTGTAGTGCACCAAGATCAATAAATGATGCAAAAAAGTCCGTGCTTATCCTCATTTGGTCAAGCTCATAGTTAAACTCTCTTCATACTTCATTTGCTAGTATTTCTTTATCCTTAGAAAATTCTTCTTTTTGATTACTTAACTCCATCTTCATTTGTTTAGTTTCCTTTTTCTCACGTGTAATATCTTCTTTAAGTTTCCAAAATTCCTCTAGTGTTCATCCATCTGAATAACTGGGACACTAGATGACATACTATGCAGCCTGTGATACATAATTCATCTACCTATGCACTTGTCACAACCATGTGGATCTTCCCCTAAGGCATTTACAAATAGATCGTCTTTGAATTCTTTTGTTTGCTCTAGTTCTGGCTTTTCAGATAGCTCCTCCTTAAAATATTGCTATTAAAGAAGTAACAAAAAATTAAAAAAATTATTATAAGCTTTAATGGAAAAGCAAAACTATCATATAACTAACAAGTAAATTAGTTGTCTCTTGAGCAACATTAGTTCCTTTTTGACAAGAGCGAGATTTGATAAACACATCCAATTTTGTAATATCTTTTCAGCCTTCTCGTTGCATCTGAAATAAATTTTAGAAATGCAGGAAACCAAACACACTTAATGCTTAGATAATCATCAATATGTTTAAAAAAAATAGAATTTGATGTTTAAGAATGTCATACCTTTGCTTTTAAAATGGGAAATGGGGTTTTCCCAATTCGATGGGGATATTTCTTTTAGCTCTACTAGCTGCATTTTTCTTTGCTTCTTTCTATAATATTAAAAAAGAAACTATGCATACTTGCTTCAAAGAGAAGAAAAAACCTATACACAATATTACTTACATGAACTTCTTCATGTTTCCAGTAATTCACAAGACTCAACCATTGATCTAATTCTAATTGCTCTTTTGGCAGCTAAGAAAAATCATAATTAGGAATATGCAAGTATGGGGAGAAATAATCTGCCTTCAATCTCTATTTCCAGTCTCTCCACATGTCATTCAATTGTCTCAAAACTAAACTCCCAACATCAGGAAGGAGAGTGGTGTTAGCCTGCGATAAATTTAAAAATTAGGAGTCTTCATATGATGTAAATTTAAATTAATTAAACGAAAATGATTTAATAAAGTTTGGCAATAAAATAAAATGCATAACATATATTCATTAAGACAGTATTATTTAATATTGTAAGTGAACATATGGGAACTCTTCTTTTACTTTGTTTATTCGACAACTATTTTGCTTTTAAAAGAATGAATGTCATGATATATCATGGAGCTTATAAAATAGTAAGTGTCACAATTTACTATTTTGCTTTAAAAGAATAAGTGTTATAATATTCTTCTTTCTTCTCCAAGCTGCATAGCTATCCAATCCTCAAGTTAGGCATACTGTATATCCATAGCTTGTAAAGCATCATTGCATTCTATACTATTTCTAACAATCTTACATGTGCTACAAAATCATGATTGAGACAAAAGAGATAGCTTGCATCGTATTCATCATTCCACCACAAATGTGTGCATATGTATTTAGATTGGAGGTTAAAAGGAGAAAAGTTATGTTACTCAGCTATTGTAAACGTGATTAATTAGTTGTCAATTCACAAGGCATGCACTCATTGAATTCAACCAATATCCGAATGAATATGTAATTGTTTAGTAAGACTATTCCTTACATGATAGCAAAGTCGTAAGATATAATCCAATCCACTTCCAAATCATTCCAAAAGTAGCTTCTTTGTTTTTTTTAGTAAATTGCCTCCATGAACTATAAAGCAAATGCTAAACAATGTGCCATACATAATGTAGTCCATTACAATTTAAATTAAATATATTTTTTGGAGACTTTATAGTGCAGTTTAAAGATGATGATAATATACTATGACACTTTTTCTTTTGTAAGCTTCATAATATATAATAAAATGATGAGCTAATATAAATTACTCATTTTCAAGTAATAATAGATCCCCATATCAATTATTCTTAACATATATTTCTTGCAAAAGAAATATAGGTAAGAATGATAAGAACAGAACTAACCGGTACATCAATCTAAACAATATCAAGCTTATCTCTAGGCATGTAAGGCCAACTTGGATAATTTAGAGGCAATAGAGTCCCAATACGTGCTAATGCCCCCAAAGCAGTACAATATTTGTTGTATTGCTCCTTTTCACAAATGATTTGCCCATCCTCATTCAAATACACTTCAATTTTAGTGCCAGAATCCTATTCTTCCAGTAATTTTGTCTCACCTCGATCTTTTTTCTTCATAGGGTCTCTAATCCCTACATATTCTACAATAAATTCTCTGATACCATCGAATTATTTATTAACAAGTTTATAATGGGCTTGAATATACCATGGGATGTCATTGGCAAGAGATTAATTATGATCAATACAATGATACCTTTTCTCAATATTATATTTTCCAGTCCTACAAAATCTTGGATTACTTTTTTGCCTTAATCTTGGATCTAATAAACAATTATCATTAATTGGTCATTCATTTTCTATCTTTATTTCATTTCTAAAGTCATTTCATTCTATTCATGCATAACAATAATGCCTTTAGAAATTTAATTTAAGTTAGAATGTCAAACTCAATCACATAATATCACATGACAAACAAGAATGAAATAAGAAACTACAGAATCACATTCAATGACTCTCAAATAAATATATATATATATATAATCGATAAGACATGATTATCTAATAGCACATGAAATACCAGTCTGAGAAGCTTCAGTTGAATGCAAAATATATTGATTCTGTGATCGAAAATGTTGTCGAACTTGTGAAATAGATTGTGCACAAATTTCTGGAGAACTTTCAGGAATGCAAGCTTCATTTTCCTTATCATCCATCTCACGTAATATGTCATCCATTGTAGTACCATGTGGCCTTCTTCTCCCCTTTGCCATGGCTACACCTGTTAAACCAATTGTTTACTGCGAATTATACAATTATTGACAAAAACAAAAAATACATGTTCTTACGTATATTGAAAAACGATAATATATATCGATGAATTTGGAGTAATGTGCAATTATCTATGAGAAATCTCTCTCCTTTCCCAATAACACGAACTATTTTCTCATCCCCATCATAATTTCTAGGTTCGTAATTCTCTTTTGTTTCAAGATCATTGAGATAACTTGCACAAAAATTCATGCATTCATCTATTAATTACCTTTCGGCAATATAACCCTTAGGATAAGCTTGATAGCACACATACTTTTTAAAGGTAAGCAGGGAACAAGTATGCTCAAAATTGGGCACAGATGCGGCCCTGGGCGCTAACGTGCCCAATTTCGGGCATGATCGCCCCTAATTTTCAGATTTTTTTTAGAGTAAATTGCATTAAACCCCTCAACCTTTGGGGTCCAGTGCACTTCACTCCCCAAGCTTTTCAAGTGTGCGATTAACCCCCCAACGATTGAAAAACGTGCATTTTGTCCCATTTCACGAACTCAGTTAGAATATTTTGAGAATATTCCGTTAAATTATTGGGAGTTTAGTTGTAGAAAAATGGAATATTCTCATAATATTCTAACGGAGTTAGTGAAAGGGAGCAAAAATGCACGTTTTTGAATCATTGGGGAGGGTTAATTGCACATTTGAAAAGCTTGGGGAGTAAAGTGCACTGGACCCCAAAGGTTGGGGGGTTTAATGCAATTTACTCTTTTTTTTATTCCTTATGATAGAAAAAGTCCATTTTTCAAAAATTAAGATTAGTTTATTCATCACATCATTAAGATTTTAAAGGATTAAGTTTTGGTAGAAAACTTTTCAAAACTTCGATTTTTGTGTTCATATGTTTCAAGGTGATTAAGTCCTTATTTGTCCAAAATTTCAACTCCAATAAATTCCATCATATTCAAGGAATCAAAGACATATAACAAGGGAAATGATCAAACAAAGGGAAATGTCCAAATGATCTCGAAAACAAAGGTAAACCATCTCATGATTAATTAATATCATGAAGCATATATTTTCAAGCAAGACATGAAATATCAACAGCAGCTTAATAAGAACATGGTGTCAAGGAAGGGAAGTAGCCATAATTCTTACCTCTTTAGCTAATATCCAAAGTTGATAGCAACTTTTCCAAAATTAAATCCAGTTCTCCTATAGGAATTGAAATCAAGAGAGGTAATATCATATAACTTCAAACCCTACATATATAATAAGACATCTTATAACTAGGGTTTCCAAACTTACCAAGTGTTTCAACCTCACTCTCTCCCTTTTTTGAACTTAAAGCTTTAAAACTTTAAAGAGACTTGATATAAGATAGAAGAAAGAATGAAGACGATGTGATAAAGCAAGAGGAACTGCTCTTGTCTAGCAAATTTTTTTGATGCAAGAAGAATGTGCATATTTTGAAAGACATCATTTCTTATAGAAAAAGTGTTCGAACTCAATGGCCATTTCAAATTCATAGTGCAAGGTGTCAAGCTTGGAGTCTTTCAACTTATTCTCATCCTAAATTAACTTGGTTGGGAATGAATTGAACTATAAAAATAAAAATATCCTCTCTAATTAAAGGGTTTGGCCGAGAGTTGCTTGTATGTATGCATGTGTGTATATTTTATTCATATAGTGAATGATTTGTAGTGTAATAAGTTGGGTTGGCAAGTTGGGCTCAAGTTTTAGGCCAAAATAATGCATATGAAAATTTCGGGAGCAAGAAAATTTTTTCGAAAGTGATAAAATATTTTCGGTTGTAAGAAAAATCTCGAAACGATGAAAAATCATTTACCAATTAAAATTTTTTCTCAAAACATTGTAAAAATATTTACAAATTAAAATTGAGTGTTTAAAAATTTAATTAGAAAAATTTTCAGGTTGTTACACTATCCTCTCCTAAAAAAAATCTGGTCCCTAGGTTCATGCATTTATTCAAACAGGTGTGGATACTTCTCATGCATGTCGCCCTCATGTTCCTAAGTGGCCTCCTCGACCTTCTGGTTTTTCCATAAAATCTTGACTTGGGGTATCTTATCATTCCTAAGCTTACAGACTTGGAAGTATAGGATACGGATAAGTTGTTCTATGTACATGAGGTCACTTTGTATCGGCACATCAATGCGCTCGGTGATATGGAAAGGATCTGGATAATATTTTTGTAGTTGGGATACATTGAAGATGCCATCAATCCCTGTGAGATTTGACGAAATATCCAACTTATATGCCACTGGACTAATATGCTTAACAATCTTGAAAGGTTCTACGTATCTCAAAATTAATTTTTTGCTCTTTCCCATCCTCCGTATTCCCTTCTGTGGAGCAAGTTTCAGAAATACTTGATCTCTAGCATTAAATTCTAGGTCCTTCCGACATTTATCCATATAGTTTTTTTGACAATCTTAGGTCATTTGTATATTCCTTTTGATAATCTAAATCTTATCAATTGATTCATGTATCATCTCAGGCCTCAGTTCGTCCCTTCCTTCCCTTGAAGTACTCCTGCTTTCATCCAGGTCCCATATAAAGCCTTGTAGGATGCCATCTATAGTGAGGCTTGATAGCTATTATTATAGGCAAACTTCACTAAAGGTAAATGCCCATCCCAGTTCCCAGAAAAGTTCAAAATATAAGCTCTTAGCATATCTTCCAATATCTGAATCACCCTTTCTGATTATCCATCAGTTTAAGAATGAGCTGCCGTACTGAACAACAACTTAGTCCCCAAATGTTCTTCCAAACTTCTCTATAATCTCGCTGTAAACATAAGGTCTTTATCGGAGACAATGCTCTGAGATATTCCATATAATTGAATTATCTCCCTTATATAAATTTCAGCGAGTTTCTTGATATTATATTGGGTTTTGATAGGTAGAAAATGTGCAGATTTCGTGAGCCTATCAATTATAACCGAAATACTGTCACAGTCTTCTCTTACAACAAGTAGACCAACCATGAAATCCATGGTGATCTGATCCCATTTTCAATTTGGGATTGGAAGTGGCTGAACTTTTAGAGGGTCTCTGGTGTTCTAAGTCAAGCATTTCTGAATATATTTACTTATATCCTCTTTCATGCCATCCTACCAAAACTTTTGTTTCAAGTCTCTGTACATCTTTGTCCCTCTTGGATGTATTGAGTACTTAGTTTGATGGGCTGCTCTCAATACTTTTTTCACACATACTTGCAGAAACACATACTCGGTCTCTGAAACACAGTAGTCTGTCTGCATTTATCCTAAATTCAAATTCCGTTTGAGTGCTTAGTGAGGATTTAAGCTTCTATATCCAATTATCTTTCTCTTGAGAATTTAGAATTTCACTGCACAATTTAGGATATACACTTAAGTTCGCCAGCCTCCCTTTTCGACTCAGGGCATCAGCGACAACGTTCGTTCTATGCAAATGGTAGGCAATGGTAAAATCATAATCTTCTAGAAACTCCATCCACCATCGCTATCTCAAGTTTAGATTCTTCTGGCTGGAAATATATTTCAAACTCAGGTAATCCATATAAATCTCTATTTTGGCACCGTACAAGTAATGACACCATTTAGCCAAAGCAAAAACTATCGATGCTAATTCCAAATCATGAGTGTGATAGTTCCGCTTGTGATTTTTCAATTTCCTTGAGGCATACGCGATCACTCGTCCTTTCTATATCAAAACTCAGCCCAAACCTTCCTTAGAAGCGTCTGTATATACCGTAAACTCTTCTAACTCATCAGGTAGTACGAGTGTTTGAGCTGTAGTTAATCTTTTCTACAATTTTATGGAAAATTCTTCGTACTTCTGGTTCTATTCGAATCGATAATCTTTATGAGTCAATTGGGTGAGAGGTCCAGCTATCTTGAAAAGGTTCTGAATGAAGTTTTGATAATATCTTGTAATCCCAGGAAGCTTCTCACCTCAGTACCATTTTCGGTCTTTTCCAGTTAAGTATTTCTTTTACTTTATTTGGATCAACTTCAAGACCGTTATGGGATATTATATGTCTCAAGAAGGTTACCCTACTTAGCCAAAATTCACACTTGTTGAATTTGGCATACAACTGATGCTCCTTAAGAGTCCGAAGAACGATCTGTAGATGTTCTTTGTGTTCTCTCAAACTTGAGTACACCAAAATGTTGCTACAAAATAATCAAAATATGGATGAAAAACTCGATGCATCAAATCCATGATACTGTAGGAGCATTCATCAATCTAAACGACATCACAACAAACTTAAAATGTCCATATCATGAATTGAATGTAGTTTTGGGAATGTTTGTTTCCCTTATCTTCAATTGCTAGTACCTTTGTCGTAAGTCCAGCTTTAAGTACACCACAAATCCCCAAAGGTGATCAAATAATTTATCAATGTGGGGTAGTGGATATTTATTTTTTCTGGTCACGTTGTTTAACTCTCTATAGTCAATACACATCCTTAGTGAACCATCATTTTTCTTTACAAACAAAACTGGAGATCCCTAAGGGAACAGGCTTGGTCTTATAAAATTCTACTGAAGTTGCTCCTTTAACTCTTTCAATTTTGCCAGTGCCATTCTGTAAGAGATTTTCGACAATGGCGCTACCTCAGGAAGAGTTTCGATTATAAACTCAATTTCCCTTTCGGGGGATAATGAATTCAACTCCTCAAGAAATACTTTTGGAAACTCTCTGACTATCCTCACATCCTCCAACTTCATGGCGTCTTACGGTTTATAGGCCAGAAATCCCTATCCTCCATTTCTTATTATTCTTGTGGCCTTTACCGTAGAAATAGTCGTGATTTTATTGTTCTAGGAGTTGACATCAGTATCAACCTCAACTCATGTTCCTAAGTTTATTATTTTTGCAAAATAGTCTACTATGGCTTGATGCTGGTATAACCAATTCATTCCAGGATTAGGTTAAAATCCTGAATTGGTAATTCGATAAGATGTGCAACAAATTTTTGATTTTTTATGCTTATGGGATATTTGAGATATCTAATGCAAGTTTCATAACATCCTCCTATAGGAGTATAGACTTCATAAGGAGTTTCCTATTCGTTTAGCACAAGCAATAGATATAAAAAAGTACGTGGCACTCGGATCAAATAGAGTTCTGTACAAAAAGTTTTAAATTAGGATGTTATCTTGGACCACTTGCATATGATCCACTCCTTCTTCAGCCGCCATAGCATAAACTTTTAGCTTGATCTGTGGGCATCCAACTATATTCTGTTGCAATTGATTTGGTGTTCCAACACTTGTGTCCCTATGGTTCTTTGGACAGTCCTTAGCGAAGTATTGTGAGCTCCCACAAGTTACGCACCGTCTCTGCTTTTTCCAACATCTTTCTTCATGTGGGAGATGCCTCAGCAGAAATTGCAGCTTCTTTTCTCAACCGCTGCTGGAGCCTTTCCTTTCGATTTGGATGGGCTCCCTGCCATCGTCGTTAGTTTCTTTTTAAAGAAACCTTTCCTTTCTTTATCTTGATCAGGCTTACCCGGCCATATTTCTTTTTTCTTGGTATCGATCTTTCGGAGTTCTTGGAACTCCACTTCCAGTTCCATGGCTCTCTCTATGGCTTCGTCATAATTGGAGATATTGAAGATAGCCAAAGCTCATCTCAGCTCAGGTTTAAATCCCTCAACGAATCTTTTCGTTCTCCTATTCTCATTCTGAATTAATCGATTGTACTCTGTCTCCTAACTAACAAGAATCCCTTAATTAAATTCATGAATTCTTTTTCCTTCATGTCCCTTACCACTAGAAGGAAGTACTTCTTTGTGAATTCCACCATAAACTCATCCCAAGTCCACTCAATCTCACTTCTAACCCACTTCTATTCTATGACACGCCACCAACAATGCTCTGCCTCATCCAAGAGGAAAATGGTGTATCTCATTTATTGTTCTTCTGTATAATGGAGCACTCGGAATATTTTCTCGATTTCACTAAACCAAGACTCAGCTTTCCTATCATCAGGTTCTCTAGGAACCTCCTCAAATGACATACGTCTCGATCTACGCCATTCCCTAGGGGGTTTTGTGTTCGAGGTACTTTCTTTAGTTGCCATTATATTCTGAAATTAACAAACGAACTTTTGCTTACTATCCTTTCATTATCCAATTTTCCCATGAACGTCAAGAATATGATAACATTATCAAAATATAACATCAAAGTCAACTAAGCGATGTAGCAAAAGTCATATTGTTCATTTCTTTCAAAAAGTGATCATGTAACTTAATACAAAATGCAATTACAGGATCATCTATTATACTAGTAAAAAGATATGGTAATATAACCATTTGTACCATACCATTTCCTATCTTACTTCCTAATCTTACATAACAAACTAACCAAAGTTAGAAACTCAAACTTAACCACTATACACATACTTATCTATATATACATATATATACAATTTCCAATTTATGCCTCCCACCATCAAACTCTAAAGTTCAGGGTCTTCCTCGGGATCCTCTTCTAACTCTTCCTCCTCACCATTATTATTCCTACCAACATCACCAACATTGCCTCCTGTACCATCAACCTCACCAACAATCACATCATTGCCGACCTCACCACCCACAATACCATCGACATCTCCACTGACTGTGGCATCACTTCTCATAACATCAAACCATCTGAACTCCTTGCTCAAGTCAATGTCCTCGAGGCCCCCAAAGTGCTATTTGACCCATGCTAGCTCATCATCCATGATATGCACCTGGGTAGGAGGTGGTAGAGGGATAGTCCTCATACGTGCAATCAAAGTGAAGATTAGGCTAAACAATAGTAAACGTAGTGGAAAACATCATTCATCAACATGAATTAATGCCTAAATCTTCGTAGGATCCTTATATGAGCCTAGAATATATATTAGAGAAGAGGAGACCAACCTTTAATGCAAGATATTCAAGCTTTGACCGAACACCACCTCTTGGACCGAAAAGTGACCTCCTCTTTTGATCAACCACTTGATCTACTCCAATGCCTTGATCTTCACCAACTCTTAATGAATCTAATCCAATTCTCCAATTAGATCTTCAAATCTCCCACCAAATCCTCAAGAAAATTAAAAATGTATCTCCAAGAATTGAGAAAGCCGTGAGGTGTAATGGTGTTGATCAACTTTTGATCTTCAATCTCAAGTAGATTTGCACCCTTAATAGAATATCCACTCTTTCTCTTTGATTATTACTCAAAATCTATTGTTAGAGACTAGATCTAAGTGTGAATCTATGAGAGAATATGAGAGGAGATGAGAGAATTAGAGGGAATTTCAATTTTTAGTGCAAAATTACTTTGGCCGAAAATGTGGAGGTGTGAGGTGGTGGTTATAACTTGGTATTTAAAATGTAATCCTTGCCAACTTGGATGCTTAGTTGGTAAGGTGGTTTTGAAGGGAAGAATCTAGATTCTTCTCTTCAAAATATCTTAGCTTACATGACATCCAAGTTGCAATTTATGTGGCATTTTAATTAACTATTTAATTAAAGTACTATATAGATTCCAATTAACTGTAAATACCTAATTTTATTTCCCTCCTAATTTGATTATCTTGTTGAATCATTTAATTCAACCATTGAAATTAATTGAATTAAATTAACCATTAATTTAAATAGAATAATTTGACTCTTCAAATTAAGCTATTTAAGAAGACCAATTTTGACTTTGGTCAATATTTTGACTTTTAGTCAAAATCTCTCTTTATTTGTCTAAATCTAATTAGGCGATTATCTCTAATCCAATTAGAGAATCTCCACTTAAATTCATACCGTGACTAAATCGAAGAAGGTGTGTGACACATTAGGTTCATCAATTAATAAGACATGAGCTCATAACTCTTTACGATTTCTAATTAATTAAACTATTTAATTAATCACCCATAGAATTAATCTCTATTAATTCTATAATACCCAATCTCCATAATCGATGTCTAACTACAAGCTTATGGAGCCCAATTTATTGGTGAATTAATCGTGGTGCGAACCATATCTACTTACGCGTGCCGTGCAAATATGGTCCCTCCGTTTTCAATCTCCCGATTGTGGCTTAGGATTAAGATATTTTCAGCACCTCTAATAGCCTAATAACTATGCATCTATTCTTAATGATTGATTCATTTATGTCCTCGACTTTGGAAACTCTTTTCTAAATTGACACCCACTTTGCGCAAAGATTTTCTTGAATTGAATCATCATAGAAAACATAGGAGATATACTCATTCATCAAGTCGAGGAAATGGATCCTTTCTTGCAACTCACAAATATCTATGTGTAGATAGCTTGCACCCAACATAAACCTCATATGATCCGCTAATCAGTGATCGAGACACACATCAAAAAACAAGGACCTACCATAAGGTTACCATGGTCCCTCAAATCTAAGGACTAATTATACGCACTATCATAAGATAGAGAATAATCCATCACCGAATGTCACTACGGGTATATCATGCAATTCTCTAAATTGGGTCTCTTAGTAAACTTGTTCTTCTAACAAGTATCCACTAACATGCACCGGTGTCAACTACATCGATTACCCATGAAATGGGACAACGATTCAACTCTTCAAATCATGCATTGTTAGTGCAAGTCTATCTGAATCCAAGATGCCCTCGTGTCAAAGTTTCTATGACTTGTAGAATTTTAAGATCAAGGCATCTAAAGACTAGTTTCATGATCACCATCATATGCATGACATAGCCTCATAGTCTTATATGATGTAGAGGTTTTCTTCCATATCTATTATTGATTAGACAATTTACGAGAATATAAGGAAGATGGTCATTTTATTTATATTGCAAAAAATAAGACTGTTTACATAAGAGCAGTAATTATAAAGCCAAATCTAATTGGCTACAGGGCACTATTCTAACATGCATACTGTCTGATCCTCTTCTGGCTACTCCCTTCACCTCTTGGGACACTGGATGGTCCAGCTCCTCCATCTACATTCCTGCTAGGCGCTCTAGGGAAATGTGTCACATCGATAATCATGCTACCTACCTTGTTAGCCTTCGATGCATAAATCTTCCTCCCAAACAAACTCGGCATCCATGGCTTTTCTGACCTCTCAAACCTCAGGACATACTCGCCCCTCATATAATCCTGAGCTACCCACTCTATGTTGAATAGGGCATTCGATACTTGTTTGAAAGCATCCTCAAACTGGCCCATAAGGCTCCATCTTAGTTGAGAGAAATGATGTCAATTGCTGGCTGCCACATTCTTAAAATTATGGTGCTAGCCCTGATGTCTATTAACTATTTTTTCCATCTTACCCTTGGCCCACTTACTGTAGTCCATGTATAACTTATGCTGCTCTATATAAGCATTCTTCCAGTACTTGATCTCTTTGTCCTTTTCTCCAAAAGCACATCATAGTCCACCCATTGCTTCTCCAACAGACCAATATTACTCTCGCTCGTGCTGTGATCGGAATCACTGAAGTCCTCAGTCTTACCCTTTCCTATATCTATCTACCCACATCACAACCAACAATCACCATACAAGGCTAGTAATTAGTAAAAAGAAACCATAATATGTGTAATAACATACTAAGAAGTTTTAAGGCTTGCTATCCTGCGCTCTGATACCACCTGTAATGTCCTGGGGCCTAAAACATCCATCCCTAAACCGAAAACACTACCTGTGGGCAGGCAGACCTCTAATGAGATAACATAAAAGCAATAGAAGATAACTAATTCAACGTATCGTCATAAAATATATATACATTCTATCACAATATCTATTACAATCCAACATAACACACGGCTACAACCTATCTATCTAAACGTACAAACATATACAAATTTCTCACTCTACATAAGTTCGAATGGCTATGAGCCAAGTACATAACAAAATATTGTCGATACAATACTAATATTCAAACCAAAAGTACAGAAATCTCAAAACTTATAGCTTCAAAAGCTCAATTTCCTACACATGATAACATATTTAAATAAGTCTATAAACTTAATAAGAATTATAGCTAGGAATGGTAAAGGAATAAGAGGAATCAATAAATTCAATATAGAGAGCAAACAACGATAGTAAACGAGTTAAACATGCTAAATGATTGTGATAATTCAATAATCAAACAAAAACGAGTAACTCAAACAAGAGCTTAAAACAAGTCATCCAATCGAATACCAGAGACAGAACTAGTATTTGGTGGATCTGTCGCCCTTATAACTTCAAAATAAATATAGCCCTTATCCTTTCACAGGGTCCCTCCCTCGAGCGGCCGCTTGGAGGGGCAATCTAACAAACAATATGACATTGTTAACGTATCGTGTGTCACAGGCCAGTTCTCGAAAAATCTATTTCCAAGCTTCTGCGAAATTATCTAAATGAATAAGAAGCTCTCTAGGGGACCAGTCGTCGGCCCAATGCCGCTTGAGGTCCCTTCTGAAGCTTCCTAAGTCCCATCAAACAAATAGCAAAAGGTTTAGAGGGAAACAATAATTGTCCGAATTAAAATTGTCAAAGTTCAAATGAGGTTCAGACATTATCAATAAATTCGAATTGAATTTTGGACACGTAAATCATATATTTGAATTTATGAGAGTTTATCGAAGTGATATTTAGACATTAAAAGGCAAAATGGATCAAAAATATATTAAAAAGTATTTTGGAGTAGGCACGAATACGCTCAGAATTGGGCATGGACGCGCCCGCGAGGCACAAGACTTTTGCCCCGGGCTCTAATGCCCCCAACTTTGGGCATGGTCGCGCTTGATTTTCAGATTTTTTTTATTCCTTATGATAGTAAAAGTCCACTTTTCAAAAATTAAAATTAGTTTCTTCATCACATTATCAAGATTTTTAAGGATCAAGTTTTAATAGAAAACTCTTCAAAACTTCAATTTTTGTGTTCATATATTTCAAGGTGATTAAGTCCTTATTTGTCCAAAATTTCAACTCCAATAATTTCTATCATGTTCAAGGGATCAATAATATATAACAAGGGAAATGATCAAACAATGGGAAGTGTCCAAATGAACTCCAAAACAAGAGTAAACCATCTCATGATTAGTCAATATCATGAAGCATATATTTTCAAGCAAGACATGGAATATCATCCATAGCTCAATAAGAACTTAGTATCAAGGAAGGGAAGTGGCCATTATTCTTACCTCTTTAACTAATATCCAAAGTTGATCACAACTCTTCCAAAATTAAATCAAGTTCTCCTATAGGAATTGAAATTAAGAGAGGTAATATCATATTCCTTCAAACCTTACATGTATAACAAGACATCTTATAAGTAGGGTTTCCAAACTTACCAAGTGTTTCAACCCCACTCTCTCCTCTTTTTGAACTTAAAGCTTTATGAAAATGAAGATTAGGCTTAAAATAAAATCAAACACAGTGAAAATAAACATTCATGAATATGAATTAACGCTTAAATCTTCAAATGATCCTCATATGAGCCTAGAATTTAGATTAAAGAAGAGAAAATCAACTTTGATATCTAGAATTCAAGCTAGGCCGAACACTTCTCTAAGAACCGAAAATGTGTACTCCTCTTTTAATCAACATTTGATCCACCCTAATCACTTGATCTTTACCAACTTTTGATGAATGCACTTCAATTCTCCAATAGAATCTTCAATTCTCCCACATAGAAGCAATGACCGAAAATTTTTGGAGCATCAATGCTTCAATGCCGTGAGCTTCTCCTTGGATTGATCAACTTTTGATCTTCAATTGAAATGTGGAATCACACCTCTAATGATGATCCACTCTTCCTCTTTGATTATCACTCAAGATCTATAGTTAGAGACTAGATCTAAGTATGTATCTATGAGAGAGTTTAAAAGATGAAGAGAAAAAACTTGGAGGGAAATTTCAGCTGCAATATTTTCATCTAAAAGTGGTGATGGCCTAATTTTCTAGATGAAAAGGTGATGGCTATTGTTTGGTATTTACCTTGCCAACTTGGATGCCTAGTTGGCAAGGTGGTTTTGGAGAGAAGAATCTAAATTCTTCTCTCCAAAGCATCTTGTCTGACTTGGCATCCAAGTTTGTTAATCTATGTGGCATTTTAATTAACAATTAATTAAAGTGCTACATAGATTCTAATTAACTTTAAATGCCAATTTTAATTTTTCTCGTAATTTAAATTAGCATCTGGAATCAATTAATTCAACCACTGAAATTAATTGAATTAAATTAACCATTAATTTAAATAGAATAATTTGACTCTTCAAATTGATCTATTCAAGAAGACTAATTTTGACTTTGGTCAAATATTTTGACTTTTAGTCAAAATCTATCTTTATTTGCCTAAATCTAATTTAGACGATTATCTCTAATCTAATTAGAGAATCTCCACTTAGATTCATACCGTGAATAAATTGAGGAAGGCGTGTGACCCACTAAGTTCATCAATTAATTAGACATGGGCTCGTAACTTTTATAATTTATGATTAATTAAACCATTTAACTAATCATTCATAAAATTAATCTCTATTAATTCTATAGTACTCAATCTCCATAGTCGATATCTAACCACAAGCCTATGGAGCCCAATTTATTGGTAAATTAATTATGGTGCGAACCTTGCCTACTTACGCGTGCCGTGCAAACACAGTCCCTCCATTTTCCATCTCTTGATTGGGGCCTAGGGTTAAGATATTTTTTGCGTCCCTAATAGCCCAATAACTATGTATCCATTCTTAATTATCGATTCGATTGTGTCCTCAACTTTGGAAACTCTTTTCTAAATCGACACACCACCTTGTGCAAGAATTTTCTTAAATCGAATCATCATATAAAACATAAGAGATATACTCGTTCATCAAGACGAGGAAACGGATCCTTTATTACAACTCACAAATCTCTATGCGTAGATAACTTGCACCCAACATGCACCTCATATGATCCACTAATCAGTGATCAAAATGCACATCAAATAACAAGGACCTACGATAAGATTATGATGATCCCTTAAGTCCAAGGACTAATTATATGCACTATTGTAAGATAGAGAATAATCTATCACCGAATGCCACTACGACTATCTCATGGAAATCTCTACGTTGGATCTCTCAGTAAACTTGTTCTTCTAACAAGTACCCATTAACATGCACCGGTGTCAACTACATCGATTACTCATGAAATGGGGCAACGATTCAACTCCTTGAATCATGCATCGTTAGTGCAAGTCTATCCGAATTTAAGATGCCCTCGTGTCAAAGATTCTATGACTTAGAGAATTTAAGATCAAGACATCTAGAGACTAGTTTCATGATCACCATCATATGCGTGACCTAGCCTCATAGCCTTATATGATCTAGAAGACTTCTTCCATATTAATTGTTGATGAGATAATTTACGAGGACATGAAGAAGATGGCCATTTTATTTGTATTACAAAAATAAGATTATTTACACAAGAGCAGTAATTATAAAGTCAAATCTAATTTGCTGCGAGACACTAATCTAACAATTTAAAACTTTAAAAAAAACTTGAAATAAGATAGAAGAAAGGATTAAGACAAAGTGATGAAGCAAGAAGAAGTGCTCTTGCCTAGCAAATGTTTTTTATGTAAGAAAAATGTGTATGTTTTGAAAGACAAACTCATTTTTTTATAGAAAAAGTGTTGGGACCAAATGGCCATTTCAAATTTATAGCGCAAGGTGTCAAGCTTATATGGTGTCTTGCCACTTGTTCTCATCCTGAATTAACTTGGTTGGGAATAAATTAGACTATAAAAATAAAAATATCCTCTCTAATTAGAGGGTTTGGCCGAGATTTGCTTGTATATATGCATGTGTGTATATTTTATTTGTATAATGAATGATTTGTAGTGTAATAAATTAGGTTGGCAAGTTGGGCTCAAGTTTTGGGCCTTTTTTTTTTTCTGGCCAAAATAATGCTTATAAAAATTTTTGGGTGCAAGAAAGATTTTTCGAAAGTAATAAAATATTTTTTATTGTAACAAAAATCTCAAAATGGCGAAAAATCATTATTGGTTAAATTTTTTCTCAAAAACATTGTAAAAATGTTAACCCATTAAAATCGAGTGATTAAAAATTTAATTAGGAAAATTTTTGGGTTGTTACACGAACAACTAGGGATAGCAATTGTTGTATGAAGATGTGACTGTCATGGCTTTTAAGACCTCCTATAATTTGTTCTTTACATGTGTACGACGTGATATGTTTGATACATACCCATTAGGTGCTTTAATACTTTTTAACACCCTACAAAAGATATCTTTATGACTTTTACTCAAATTGAAAGGAGCAGGAGGCAAATAAAATGTTTTTCGAACTTCTTTCAATCAAGTGTAATGGTTGTCTAATGTTTATCCTTTGAAGATCGCGTCTTGCTTTCAGATTATCCTTTGTTTTCTTTTTGATGCCCATTATTGTCCAGAGTATATTTTCACAAAAGTTCTTCTCAATATGCATAACATCCAAATTATGTCTCATCAAGTTGTTATTCCGATAAAGAAGTTAAAAAAAAAAAAAAAAAAAAAAAAAAAAAAAAAAACTCTTTTTCTTCCAAATATGATGTTAACTCTACTTTTCATATTCGTTGGTAATTCACTTTTTAAGATCTTCTCTCTTGTATACGGTGGCCACTCTGTCCAACTCATATAGTACATCAATATTTTTCGAACAAGGTTTCTTTATTTCCATTTCCATTGTTCCGTCAAATGATATATTACCCTACGATACTAATGTAGCACCAACTTAGAATAATAAATAAAGGAAATAAAATCAGGTTTAGCGAGAAATTGGGGAACTTGAGGGCTGGGATAGTGCTGTGTCAATAGTAACTGGAAGGGAAAACTTTAGAAATTATTCCTAAAATCCTTAGGCATCGTACCTAAGGTTGGATTGCATCACACAATCACAAAACTCTAAGAAAATAATAATCTAAAATTTATTCAATAGAAGACTGCTGAAAATTATAAAGACTACATCCTTTTATAAGCCTAAACTATCTCTTTTTCCTATGAGGAAAAGTGTCCTATTCTAACATGAAAAAGGTTCTTCCTAAGGGAAGAATCTAGACTTAATGGACTACTAATAAAACTCCAAAACATAAAAGGACTAGGAAAAGACTTTAAACACTAAATTCACATAAAATATTTTGCATCAGACACATAGGTCCTCGAGGTAAGAAACGACGATGATGGGTATAGCAATATTTGACAATTATATAACCAATTCGATCGAGTGTCCTTACCACAATTTGGACATAATAAGGCACCTTTCGCAACCCAACCAGACATCAATGCATATCCTAAAAAATCACTTATAGTTCATAATAATGTTGCATGCAGATGAAACATTTGTTTGGATGAAACATCATAACTCATTACACCACGCCACAACTCTTTCAACTCATCAACCAATGGTTGCAAGTAACATCAAACTTGTTTCTTGGTGACTTTGGACCATCAATAAGAGTGGAAAATATTAACTTTGGTTGCTTCATGCACAACCATTAAGGTAAGTTGTACGGAATTAGCACAACTGGCCATGTACTATGTGAAACATTCATCATTCTAAATGGATTAAAACCATCTTTTGCCAAACCCATTCTAACATTACGAGCATCACTAACAAAGGATGGATTTTTAGCAGCAAAATCTTTCCATGCTAGAGCATCTGCTGGATGCCGAAATTTGCCATCATCTAGTTTCTTAGCATGCCATTTCATGAGTGATGCAATTTTTGCAAACACGAACAATTTTTGTAACCTGGGTTTTAGAGGAAAGTACCTCATACGCTTTGCATCAATCTTTCTATCACAATCCTTGTACCTTAAAGCATTACATATCAGACATTTATCAAGATCCTTATCTTCTCCTCTAAATAGCATGCAATCATTAGGACATGCATCAATCGTATCATAAGTGAAACCTAAGCCATTAATTATTTTCTGTGCTTCATAAACACCCTTAGGAAATAAGTCTCTCAAAAATTCAAGTAACAAGTCAATAGATTTGAGAGTCCACCCACAAAGAGTCTTCAATTGCAACTTACGAACAACAAAAGAAAGCTTACTTTGCTTCACACACCCTGGATATAATTCAGTCTCTGCGTCTTCCTAGAACTTGAAAAACTTTCTAGTTTTGTCATTCAATGCATCCCTCGATGACTCATCAGCCTCTACATGGATGTTTCTATCTTGGACGTTTATTGATTCACACACCATATCTATTATATCGTCTCTATTATCAAAAGTAATGTACTCATTTGTTTGATCATTATGCAATGGCACACATGCTTCCCCATAATATCTTCAATTCTTATAGTTTTTTCCAAAACCATAAAGAAGACAGTGCTCTCTCACATCATCTATTTTCTTTGTAAATCGATTTTTACAGTTTATACATGGACAATACATTCTAGAACCATCTGGCTTTCCCTCAAAATCAAATTCAAGAAACTGAGTTATCCCTGATATGTATTGTGCAATCCAACTATTATCCATGAAAATCTTGCTTATCCTACAAAATTTTGATAGCATATATTTGAAGTTGAAAAAGATCCATAATTTCTCCGGAAGCATAACAAATGTTTACTTAAGTATCATATATGTGTTATATATAATTGGGAGATTGTGAAAAAAAAAAAAAGAAAGTATCATATACGTGTTAGAAGCTAAAGTTTTATGTCAATTTAATTCACGCATAGAAAATTTTCTTGCACAAATAAATTCATAATTTTCGCTTTTGATCTAAAATAATTTTCTATAATTATTTTCTATATATTTTTTTAAAGGAATAAAGATTAATTTTTATTATTAAAGATAATATATTTTAAAAACGTATTTTTCAGTTATTGATTGTAATATAATTTTAAATATTATTATTTAAATAATTTCTAAAAGTTATTTTAGAATTATGTTAAAAATTATTTTAGAAAATTATAGAAAGATAATTACAGCAAATTATTTCTTTAGAAAACTTAATTATGGAAAATAATATTAATTATTTTTAATATTTTATATTATAAATTAAAAACTAGCTATGTAAAATTATGTAAAATTAATCTCTAAAATATTTTTTAAAAAATGAGAATTTTTTCTTTATTTTATGTAATAATTCTTAAAATAAATTTAAAATAATTTGATACAAATTATTTAAAATCTTTTTAATAATAATAATAATAATATTGAAAATTATTTTAAACAAGCCTAAAAAGTATTCTTAAGTTCATTTACTTTAATAATGCAGAAGACTCCTATCATGCTTTGGTTGCGTGCTCCTTCTCACGACAGGTTTGGCTTTACTCTGGATTGGCATCGGATATCCCTTCATTGCCGTTCAGAAATGTCCGACAGTAGTTATCTAAGTCCATCGAAATCTAGACGCGGATGATTTTGCAACTTTTGTGGTGACTTATCTGAGAATATGCTCTTAACTCTGGGTTGAGTTTTTGTCTTTTTTCCGTTTGCTCTTCCCCGCCACTTACATGTACATGCTAACTCTGACTGTATTTGCTCTGGTTTTGGTTATATATCATTCCTTTTTCCTCAAAAAAAAACTGTGATTGGAAAGGAACAAATAAAGTAACCGTGATCTAGTTAGATTCATTTCCCATTACTAGAAATTTTTAAACAAAAAAAAAACGCAACTTTGATGTATTTGATAATGGACAATAGTCTGGTGCATGAGAATGATAATGTACTAGTAAATCTCATTACTAGAATTTTAAAAAGAAATTAAAAAATTGATGCATTTGATAATGGACAATAATCTAGCGCATAATCCAACAATTTAAAGGAATGATACGTTATTTGTAAATTTCAGAGCTACTTTAACAGGTGTTCATAATGTATCATTTGATCACTGATGAATTACCAAGCTACACTTACAAAGTAAACCCATTAAAAGAATGACAATGTAATATATTATATCTTAGTTTGAAATTGATTAAGACCCCTTGGTGTTAAGGGAAGTCAAGGACTGGCAGACTTCTAAGATGAGGAGCAGATCAGAACCATTAAAATTGGTAGGCTTCCCATAATCCAATCCCAATAAATTCAATTATTAACTGCTGTAGCAAACACAAATCCAGTAAACTAGAAACCATAAATACTTGGTAGATTAGGCTATAACGTGAAGATTACAAAACTACAAAACTTACTAGTAATTTGTGCTTCGAGGTATATCACTGACTTTCCTTCTTGATTTCTTTACCTGAAAGTAATAAAAGATAAAGGCCATGTATCAAGAAGGGTAAAACAACACAAATATAAATAAAATCCATAAATATGTATATATATACACACACACATATAAATACTAGAAAGATTAAAAGAGAAAAGAGTTCTTAGGCCCTGTCTGAGAAGGAAAGCCTTAATGCTCTTGCTTTCGTAACCCGTAATTGATGCCGCAACGAGAGTAATCATTGTTGGATAGAAAACTGGTATAGAATCCATTTTGGGAATAGAAGACCACGTAATCTTGCTATGCTAAAGGAATGAATTTCACTTTTTAGGGAGTGACTTGAGGGTGATATCATAAGCTGTTGTTGGACTAATTATTATAGGGAAAGGGAGGAGACGGTCAGTAAGAGAAAAAGAGAAATTGGGGAAGGGATTGAAAAAAAGAGTAGAGAAATTGGAGGAAGTGGATTATTGAAAGCACTCTTTTTCTTCTCCTTTGATACTAAATCGTTGGGAGCTAAAAACAATGGGGTTGTTGGAGGGAAAGAGGCGGAAAACAGAGAAATTGGGGGGAAGGCAAATCTGATATGGGTGGATACTAAATTTACAGAATGAAACTGAATTCCGGATTCGTGGCTGGACCATTTTAGGACCTTTTGGGCCATGGAGTGGAAAGCCTACTCTTCGCGGACTCAAACTTGCAAAATACATATGGCTGTATCCTTAATGTTTGTTTTAATCAATGGACCCAATTTTTCTATGAATCCATTTATCATTCCATCATTATGTAATTTGGTCAGTCACGATGCTTTGACGACCTTGTGCCACATAATATGATAGGCTGAATTGAATTAATGTTATATAATTTGATTTTTGAAATCTATTTCTCATGGTATGACAAATTGAATTTATAGTTATATAATTTCGTCAATAAAATATATTAGTAAAATGTGACTGCCTTACACATCTTATTACAAGGTCAGTTGAATTAGATAAATTTGGAATTTTCAACTCAAAGGACATCTCATATCATTCAAGCATGTCGGTCAAGCATCATCTCTTCATTAATCGACAAGATGGATGAATTTCCATTTAACTCATTACTAATAAGGAAAAATGAATGAACATATTAACTTATATTTTTATTTGTATTTTAAATTTCTAGCTTAATTTCTAATTTTTGCTTGTTCGTCTACAAAAATAAAAATGTATTTATTGAATTGTGAGGATTTGTTAGTAACTTTTCTTTAATATATTGACCAAACTAATCCTATATAAATAAACAGTTTTTAAAAATTTCATAACCTTTTTGTCTCTCTTCTTTAGGCATTATTATTATTATTGTTAGCTTAATTTCTAATTTTTGCAAGTTCGTCTACAAAAATAAAAATGTATTTATTTAAATTGTGAGGATTTGTTAGTAACTTTTCTTTAATACATTGACCAAACTAATCCTATATAAATAAACACTTTTGAAAAATTTCATAACCTTTTTTTCTCTGTCTTCTTTAGGCATTATTATTATTATTCTCTCTTCATTTTTGCCCAATTGTATTATTTTATCATATTGTATTGCAAATGATAAATCCAAGTAAATTTATATAAATAATAAAAAAAATTATCATGTAAAAATAATAAAACCCAAATTTTAAACATATTAAAAATTTAAGCGCACATATGAGTGCGCCAACTATTAGTATTAATAGTTTTTGCTTCACTAATTAAAAATTGTAGCAAATCACTAACTTTTGCCACATTTCGTATAAGACTGTAGTGAATGCATTAGTTTATTCACCTTACAAAGAAATTGTAGTAAATAAATATGTCTTTTACTACAATAAAGTGGAATGTAGCATTTAACATAGATTTTTACCACATATTATCAAAATTTATACCACAATAGTAAACCGTAGCATATTTATACCACAATAGTAAAGGAGCTCACAGCTTATTTTTAAAATCATAGCATGCACCTACTATTGTAAACATGTTAATTACAAAATTGTCATTATTAACATTTTAAGGAAAATGACATTATACTATCCAACCTATTGGTTGTTTCACACGCATTATTACCACCTACACAAAAAAAGTTCACTTTTCCATCCATATATTTGAGGAATTTTGAACAATGTCATCTATTTGCATTTTCTGGTAGAATATTTCAACCAAATTCTCTCACATGTGACTCCCATATGCATCGATCATGAGGCAGAATTGTCATCCTAATTACACTATGTCATCCAAACTATTTGAGACTTTGCACTTTATCACCTAAATAAGTCAAAAGATACAATCGTGTGTTAGGTGCATTGCCTCTGAAGAAATCCAGGTAGATATTTCACTAGGAAATGTAATTAGGTCGCCCCGTGCAAAATGACATCAAGTTTACAGGTTAGTGAAACTGTTTTTTTGTTTAAGTAGTGAAATGCAAAAGGACCCATAGTTTGCATTGTATAATATCACTTTCCATAACATCTCATAAGTTCAAAAATTTTATTGTTAACTTATTTTTAAAATAAGATTGAACAGTTTATAAGTTTCAAAAAGATCCAAAAAAATCATATAAAAAATAAGAGCTCATAATATATTTCAAATAAAGTTAGCCAAACACCCACTAAATATAATTAATTGTTTGCGGAAAATATGTATCAAGAAGGCTGTCTTGGAGATTGAACATGACAACAAAGAATTGTGGTGTGCTTATTTGTATTTCTGCAAAGAATCCTTTTGAAGATATATTTATTTTGCTTATTTTCTTTTTTAACAAAAGACCTATGATTTTTTTTTGTTTTATTTTTATTTTTTGTCTCTCAAATCTTTTTATAAGACCCTACATTGCCATCATTATACGTCTGAAAAGTTAATTGAATTTGATATAAAAAAGTGGGCTACTGCATACCACCTAGGAATTATTAACATGTGTATATAATTTAATTAAAGACATAGGTCTTTTACCTCATAGGAAAATCAAAAATTATATTTCTGCAATCAACATCTGGCCTGAAAAATCCAAACATACTTTTAATATTCTACATAAAAATGTTAGTAAATTTATTCTCAATATGGAAAATGCTACATTAAAAATAAATGATGGCCGTATAAACAATCCACAATAACCTCTAGCCTGCCTGATCTTGTGTAATTATAAGGGCAATCTCCTGTAGCCTAAAAAATTTTGGTAAAGTCTTTGCAATTAATTCAATTGGCAAAAATATAGCGGATCCTATGTAACATTAAAATTTAGATTCCTTCAAACCTCAAACAATGCTAAAATAGTGTTCTATCTCCTATTCCATTTCTTAAATATATGTCAAGTGTATTAAATCTTTTTCTATAAAAATATAGAATTGTACGTACCATACACATGGCAGCCATTCTTGCAATGGAATAGGAAACAGAACATGAATTGAAAAAAAGGATCCAGAGTGAATTAGTAGGGAGTTTATTAGTGTTATTTTAGTAAATATGTAAAATTTTCAGGGGATTTATTTGTGATATTACACCGCTCTGTTAGAATTTTTTGTCAATTGAATTTAGCACCAAAATATTATTATAATTTTTCAAATCATATATAAATAAGGAATAATTACACTTTACCCCCTGAACTATAGGTCTTTGAACACTTTACCCACCGAATTTTTTTTCATTTCGTACTACCATATGAACTTTTAGAAAATTTGCACGTTGTCCCCTTGAGTGGTTTCCGGTGGAATATTCCGGCCACTATATGGTAAAGTGCAAATATCGCATCGTTTAGGGAATAAAGTGTAAATATTTCATCTCACATAACAATGGTCGTGCGTTGCACGTGGTGAACTGTGGCCGGAATATTCCGAAATATTCCACCGGAAATCACTCAAGGGGGCAACGTGCAAATTTTCAGAAAGTTTGTATGGCAGTTTGAAACGAAAAAAAGTTTGGTGGGTGAAGTGTAAACAGGCCTATAGTGCAGGGGGCAAAGTGTAATTATCCCTATAAATAATTATCCCTTGAAACAAATTACTCTGAAATAGTGTATCACCGTAGGGCAAACTTTGAAGCAAGAAATTGAATTAGAAATTCCATTTCCCTTTCTTGATGCTCTCTTGGAAGGGTATCCCACGCAATTGAGTGAAGAACGCTACGAAACACATACAAAAGAAGCAAAAAAGAAAAACAACACAAAAGAAGCAAAGGAGTAGACAACGCAAACACCCATACACCAAAGC
>JACFYI010002086.1:1460685-1477046 GCA_014898755.1 Handroanthus guayacan
CCAAAGCTAAAAAAAACAACCTACAAGTGTATACATAACTAAATCACGACAAACTGTGAGATACTCTTGAGTCTCCATCCAGTTAAGTTTTCGATACCAACATGCTTGTGATGAAATGATACAGCTATAGACAGATGTGTTTGCTCAACTCTGAATATAATAATAAAGGACTGTAGGGACTCCTTAGATGAAACAATACAGCTCTACTCAAATTTGCTTGCCCATCTCTATAGTATCAAACGACTTAAATTTGACAATGCATATAAAGAACACGCACCAGGCCAGGGTACTTCAGGATGAGAACATATGTTACCATACAGCACAAAAAAGTGGTTGCAGTTTCAACTACCAGCCGCAATCTGGGAAGAATGAAATTCTGGGACAAAATATAAAATGGTTCTGCGAGCAGCTCCATTGCACATGCAAAACCCGCATATGTAACAGATTGAAAGTTTCAAGAGAGAAATGTTTCTGAGAGAACTTCATTCATGTACCAACTAATCATCTGTTTCTAAGCATGATAACTAATCAAAAGAACTTATTGATGCACAAAACTTCAGGATATATGCAATTGTTTGTTAATTTCAAATATGAAGAGAAACTATATTAAGAACTGGAGTTATGCATCCCAACCCTAAAGTCACCCACCCACTCCCGGCAGTTAATGAATAACAAAGAAATACCTTAAGTTCATAATACCAAAACTTATGGCAGAACGACAGCATCAACCAATGATAGAGATGATAGAGACGATAAAGAAAAAAGCAACCAGAATGAACGATGTTACATTTTTGTGCCATTAAATCGTTCAGCTGGCACTCCAGCATTTAAATACATTCAAATGCAATACCTTTTGCTTTGAGAATTGACTAATACATACTCCTCTCCAACCCAACAACCCACATCCTTTATTTGGTTGTTTCTTCATTGTAGTGCATTTAGATAACTAGATTTGTGAAGCATGTGGGACAGTCATTAGCTTACCGTTAATTAAGATAGCCTGTGCGTATGACCAATGCTGCAAGTATGAAGCACTTTCAAAAGCTTGGCAGCATTTCCTTCCGTAGCCAAAGCACCATCCCTGCAAAACAGCATACTTGGAAAGAAAGAAACAATAGCAGTTTAGTCAACGGGACTAGAAAATCCATACTTCAGAAAATCATGATCCTCTGTCCCCCATTAATAGTCATTACATCATGTGAAAGGTTCACAATTTATAAGGAACGTACTGTTTGATGTGAGCCTTACATTCTTTTCGTAATGTACATAAAATTTCAAATTCAACAATAAAAACGAAATACAAAGATTATACCAGTTATGCATATAAAATGCCAAATTAAACAACAAAAACTAAATACGAAGATTGTAATTAATTACTCCCAACACATTACAAAACAACGTCACAAAGACGATACTCATCCAACATTTATACAAAACTCTCAATAGTATTAAGACACGCATAACACAAACTCTTAGGTAAATTTCTAAACAACGACCCATTCTTGATTAAACTCCCAAAGAAGCAAGATTCCAGAAACCACCGACTTCAATCAGCCAACTTTCAGTGTTTTCGCTACCTCAATCACAAACCGATACTTCACATCACCTTTCTCCAGACGCTCCATCGCAGTATTTACATAATCCATGGGGACAAACTCCACCTCCGGCAACACATTATGCTTCGCCGCGAAATCAACCATCTCCTGCGTCTCTTTAATCCCACCGGTCATGCTCCCCCCAATCATCTTCCGCCCCGAAACAAGGGGGAACACCGGCAGCTCAAACTTATCCGCCGCCCCCACCACAACAAGCTTCCCATGTGGCTTCAACAAACCTAACAACGGCTGAATCGGATGACTTGCAGAAACAGTGTCAATAATCCCATCCAACGTGCTAGCACCCGCTTGCAATTCCTCCTGGTTGCGACTCACCAAAAACGCGTCCGCGCCGAGGGACTCGATGGCTTCCTTTTTCTTATTGGGAGAACTGCTTATCACTGTTACCTTTGCTCCAAAAGCCTTGACGAATTTAACTGCCACGTGGCCCAACCCGCCAAGCCCGACTACGCCGATGTGCTGGCCCGGTTTGTCTAGCCCGTAGTATCTCAACGGGCTATAAGTGGTGATCCCAGAACACAGCAAAGGAGCTCCCCTATCCAGAGGGAAATTTTCTGGCCACCGGATTAGATAATCTTCATCCACCACCATGAAGTTGGCGAAGCCACCGAAAGTCAACTGCGGTTGGGGACAATAACTCTCGAGATTGTTAGCGCATTGGTCGCATTGCCGGCAGGACCCGGCTAAACCTCCGACCCCAACTTTGCTTCCAATCTTGACTTTCTGTACCTTCGATCCAACTTCTGTTACCTCACCGACAATCTCGTGGCCTGGTACGACGGGGTATTGGGTGAAGCCCCAATCGTTTTTGATAATGTGAAGATCAGAATGGCAGATACCGCAGTACAATATTTTGAACTTCACATCTCGCTCGCCTACGGGGCGTGTGGTGAATTCGTAGGGGGAGAGAACTCCGGACGTGTCTCTTGCAGCCCACCCGAGTGCCTTCACTCCTTCTGCCATTTCAGAAAGGTCCAACAAAGGATTCAGATTTTGAGTGTGGTTGAGGGTTTCAGTACTGGGATATTATGTGGTATATTGCTATAGGTGTGCTTTTATACAGCAAGTGACGCCATTAATGATGCTAAAGGGACGTATAATGCGATAACCGTGGGCCACCGCTGATCAATTGCGAGACAACGCGTGTGATGTAGACATTGATATTTTCCATCTGATGTGAAAAGTTTAACCCCCATTATCCGTTTTAACCCGGAAAAGGACTTGTGTGGAGGAAAATAGCTCAGGGTCCCGCTACGCATTTATCAAAAAGAAAAGCTGATGGTCCGTGACACTGCCAACGTTCACGTTTACTGTTTGATAAAGAACACGTGGAAAACGTTGCGGATATTGTTGTCGGAAAAGAAGATCCTAGTAATCTAGTTTCTATTTTATTATTAAAAAAAATGTTCAAGTTTTTCTTTTGTTAAATATTTCTGATAAATTTAAATTTACATACAAATTTGTAATGAAATATTTATTTTAAGTATAATAAAATGCAATTGGAAAAAAAATAGTGAGTATTGTAGATTGATGTAACATTCACCTTAAAATCATCTTTATATCAACATAATAAAAAAATGTCAAGTCCTGACTTAAAATAATTAGAAAATAAATCAAAGCTTTGGCAAAAAAGTTGAATATACAAATTTGCAGTCATCAATAAATGTAACTCCAGTAAAGAGATTAAAGTCTAAATAACATTGTACACATGTCTATCCGTTTACAACAGTCCCCAAGGTTGACTAGTTGCTGTAAGCAGGACCACGTGGGGACAGTTGTCGATTTTTCATAATGTACTACAGCTCATCTTCTTGTCTATTTTAATTTTGGCAGTAACCGCTCTAAGATATTTAATGATAAAAAAAGATTTTGATGAAGCGAGGTGGGGATTGCACCAGCCACTAGTACCTCAAGAATGTTCTCCCATTCCAAGAAAAAAAATAATTCCATGCCGTTAGAATTAGCACCAGTCTGGCTGGTTTGTACTATATCAATCATCTTTTTTTGGAGTTTGAAGTTGTTAGTTCGAATTCCTGTGGCAACACCTTCTTTCCAATTTTAGACATTCCCTTCTTTCTTTTTTTGTTTTTTGTTTTTCTTTTTCTTTTGTCATTGTCTTTTTTCCCCCGTCTTTTTCTTCTTCTTTTTTTTTGATACTCTTCTTCTTTTCCTTTTTCTTCTGTTCTTGCGAAGCAACAAAAACAAAAATGTGGGGACACCACTTGGCACTTAAACCTTTCTTTATTTTTAAATATTTTTTCTATTTTATTTCTAAAAATCTACCACTTGAAATCTTAAAAGAAGACCAAAGCCCCAGAAAAATATAAGTTATTTTTTTTTCACTTCTTATCTTTTTTTTTATGTATTACTGTATGTGCTAGGGCTTTTAACAAAATAATAAAAATTGAGAAAATTATTCATCATTAAGATAATGCTTAAGAAATTATTTAGCGCCTTCTATTTATATGTGTATTTTGATTGTTAACTTGGTATTAATTTTTTTTGTAGTTCATGATTATGTCATTGATTAAAGGTTAGGGGTTTTAATAAAAAGTTGGGAATAATTTTAAGATCTCTTTTGAGTTAAAGGAATGACATTTTTAGGTCATGATGTATATAATCTTCCAATAAAGATAATTTTCTTCAATTTCTGAGATACACATACATAAGTATGTGAGAAAAATATTGTTATGGTATTGAAAAAGGCACAAAAAAGTAATCAACTTACTTATCTGACAGTGCATTAAGAAATAATACATGCTGTACTGTTGAAACAGTTAAGGCTATATAGATGATTTGATAGTGATTAAAGCATCGTCAAATTAATTGTTATTTTTGGTTATGGTTAAAATTTGATGAAGTTCAAGACTTTCATTAGGCCGACATAATTTCCAACTTATAGAAAAAAAGAGAAGAAACAATTTTCTATTATTTATTTATTATTTTGAATATAAATTAATCAAAAAAATGTCTGTTGAATGATTTCAATTCAAAATGGATTAATTATTTCGAACTCGATCAAATGAATTGCTCTCATAGTCGAAGCACGTTGCTCAATAAAGATAAGTTTTGAAGAGTGTACTGTACATCATCATATTCCAATGGCTTGGGCTTTGGCTAAAACCTTAATCTAATATTAAAAGAAATCTATCATCCAGATTGGTCAATCCATTGTGTAGATTTGTAAAAGGTTTTCTCTATGGTCAAATTACAAAGAACAGATATCCATTTAATTCTTTACATCATGCGATCATTATTACAAAGGGGTTACTGGTTTTTAGTGCATATTAAGAACCTTTGTATTTATGCTGGTAATCGTAATACATAATTCTGTATATAAATATACTAGATAGGTTTGTTTTACTTCAAAATTCAACTCAGGTAAGGTTATATTATTTTTTAATAGTTTCAGTATTCTAAATAATTGTCTCTATTCCAAATCTATTCTAAATGAACGTGTTCATTCTCCATGGTTATACGTTTAAATTATTCAATAGTATTTTTCATTAAACGAGATGTGGTTCATGGCTAAATAGAAAATGGTGTGGATTCATCTATAAATATAATAGATAGGTTTGTTTTACTTATTTTTAATCAAGAAAAGACACATTTTACTTATGGAAAGGATTTTTTACTATCGCTGTAAGAAAATTAGTATTTTGTGGCATTAACTCAACAACATTTTATAAGATACAGACACACAAAAATAATATGGTGACATTCTTAAAAATATGCTACTAAAATATATTGATTAATGGCATTTGAAAATAAAAGGCAAATAAAAGAGTAACATTTTGACTGAAAAATGCCGATTAAAATGTATTTAAAAAATTTGAGTAGTGCCTGCATTTTTTAAAACAAATGCCACTCGTAATTAATTATGATTCAAAATGTGACAATTTTTTTTTTTTTTTTTTTTTTTGGCATTACATTAAATGACATTTTTCACTTTAGCGACACACAAAAATAGTATAATGGTACTTGTAAAAAAGTTATTATGATGTAATAATTAGTGACATTTGATTAATTGATGACAAACAATATAGGATTAATTACATCTATACCCTCTCTGAAATAGTCAAATTACCAACTCCTCCCCTTTCACTTTAAATATTATCAATGCCTTCCCTCAGAAAATATTACACTTATCAAACTGCCTCTTCTGTTATGTTTTGGATGGAAAATGCTTACCTCAACACGTGCGCGCGCACACACACACACAAATCATAAACTTTCCAGTGTGTCTATTCCTTCATAAGATTTTATAATATGGAAGGGGTATAACTATAATGTAATAATAATTAAAGGAGTGAAAATAAAATAAAACACTCTTATTATTTTATTGTATAGCCGTTGGAGTAGAAAATATTGTCGTTTCTATATAATTTCTAGACATCCTTCATGCATGCATGGGAAGAGTAAGCGTCCATCATTGTATATATAAAAATATCTGCTCAAGTAATAATGTAATAAATCTAATTATACCACCAATTTATATACTATACATATCGATTCGTGATAGTTTTTGTAAATTAATATATTTAACCTAGTGTTAGTAGCAATATAGTATTACTTTCGTTTAATGAAATATTCCATAAATAGGCGACTAAAGTGGATTTCTTACACATAATGAGTTGCCTTGGAATAATTATTCACACTGGACCACTGAATGTAGGACAACTTTTACTAAATCCAGGATATTTGGACAATATTGTCCTTGCAAATTATTCCCCCAGTGCCTCACCCCCTCAATTATTGGCCCCAACAATTTTGGCCAATTATTACACCCACCCCGCCCCACCTTCTAGCCCCGCCATTGCCCTTTAATTTAACCCCCTTCCCGATTACGAACATTCACCCCATAATTTAACACCCTCCCCCCCAAAATGAAATTCAATTATGAATTCTGAAATTTGCAATTTGCATAGAAAATGCATTTGAATTTTTTCCAATCAGCTTTGTAAATTGTTGAGATTTTGACGTGAAAATTTTAAGGCAACGCTTCTAAGCCAAACTTTCTGTTTGTTAATGTTAATTTTCGTTTGTTTATCAATTATGATGCAATTATTTAATGTATTGAAAGTTGTTTAGATTTTCCCATAAAAATTTCAATGTAATGATTTTAAGGCAAAACTTTTGTTCCTTAATGTTAATTTTCATTTGTTCGTTAATGCTAATTTTCATTTTAATGTATCGAAAATTGTTTAGATTTTTTCGTAAAAATTTCAATGTAACGATTGTAAGGAAAAATTCCGGTTCCTTAATGTTAATGTTCATACGTTCATCAATTTAAGTGATATTTTAGAATTACAAGAAAAAAGAAAAGTCAAATTTTTAAAATTTTTTTTTTAAAAGAAAGCGATAGAGATCCTCCAACCGACGGTAGATCTCCAAGGGATGTCCACCTTTTGTGGCAGACTTTCTATAAATGTTCAGCAATGCATGCCGGACATAATATACATTCAAAAAAATGAGATGGCCATCTCACGGCAGATATCCTATAGATGTTCACCTTCAAAAGGCAAAAGTTTATGAGATGTCCATTGGTTAGCGGCGAACATCAGCAGCATGTCCGGCTACTGTCACCAAAAAATCGATGGACATCTAATTTTTTAAAATTATATATTTTTTTATATTTAAATATTTTTTATTATTTAAATATTGATATATTTGTTGCATTATTTTATATGTCGGACAATGCTAGACAAGGTCGCGAATCGAGTTTCATAAGGCATTTGATGATGATATTAAGCAATAGAAAAGATACTACTAAGATTTCATAATATTTGGGCCCATTGCAAAATGGACAAAGGTCAAATAACTGCTTCAAATTGTACCAACTCCGCCTATTTCCCTGGTGAAGATATTCAGACTACGACAACCTAAACGGCATGTCGTGACATATCCGGGTGAGGATGTGAATTAAATGATGCCAACAATGCATTTTCTGTAGCAGCATTTCTATGGAGTGAAGGATGTGCCACCATTCGCAGTAGATGAAAGATACTTGGAATGGTAGCAGGCTCGTACCCACCCATGAGTATCAAACCCGAATACTATGCCAAAGGATCAATATAATGATCAGGATTGTCCTGCACCATTTCTGAACTCTGATGCTGCAGTTTCTACGATTGCAGATCTAATGTTCCCATTATTCCCAGGAGTTAGAGATGAAAGCATGGATCTAGAAGATATGTGGCCGATTACCGATCAATAAGCTCAGATCCTAAATCCCTTTATTAATGTGAGAACACGAATCAGAAGGGATGAGCGACATGGGTGGAGAGTTAAGAGTAGTAAGAGACCAAGAGGAATCCGATAGTGTTACTATATTATCTACTAATGTTTCTACGTTATGCATGACATCTTTTCTGATTTTAAGATGTTTATTTTTAATTATTCTTCTATTTTGTAATCAAATAACTTAATAAATATGACAAAATAAGATAAAACATAATGAAGGAATATAAACATTAAAAAATTAACAATGACAACAAATTTCTGAAAGAGTGATTACCTAGATAGGCATTGCACTATACCTCATAGTTATCACTAAACTTATGTCTGAAAGTCATTACCCAGATAGCCATTGCATTATACTTGGTAGTTATTACTAAACCTATTTCTGAAATATTTATTACTCAGATAGCCATTGCATTATACTTGGTAGCTATCACTAAACCTATTCCTGAAAGAGTCATTACCCAGATAGCCAATACATTAAACCTGGTAACTATCACTAAACTTGTTTTTGAAATATTTATTACCGACTTTAGCAGCGGGGCTTCGTGTCTTACAAACTATCAACTCTTCCTTACTTCCAAAGGTATTATTCGTCATGAAGTAATTGATTTAGTCAACTTTTTCAAACATTTCCATAGGTTCTTCCTAAAAATATAAAAATAATAATAATGGAATTAAAATAAATTACAAAATTAATTATGCAAAACCAAAAAAAAAAATAAAAATTGCTTCCATAAAAAATTGATGGAACTATAGGTTATGTCTGTTCACTCCATGGCAGAAATATTAAATAAATATTAACAAATTTGAAAAATTATTTTTCTGACTCAGTTTCTGATGGATTGCTCCAACGAAAATTTGTGTTTTCAAATTTATCTATATCCGTAAAAAACTCTGTCGAAAATTTCTGACTAATTCTTTCTATCAGAATTTTCCATCAAAATTTTTCGTTTTTTAGTAATGTTAGATGTAATTATTTTCCTTCGAAGAAGTTGTTGTCTCATAGAAAAAATGTTCCGAGCAACCCTCCAAAGAAAATCCTTCATTTTTTTTGGCACTCAAACCTTCCAAATAAAGTTCCAGTTGTAGCTATTTGTTCCATTTGGTTCTCCATTATTCTAAGCATTCATGTGTCCAAGAGTTTCAAGCCCAAGAAGATAGCAGCTGCTTACCATAAAGTCCCCATTTTTCATGAAATTCCAGGCGAGCCGATCATTTCTTAGCTGCGGGCCTAAGCAAATATTGAGTATAGATTCAGCGCCAATCGCCCTCAGCCAAGTTTGAAACTTCTCTTCATCCCATTGTCCCATATTGCCATCAATTAACTCTAAGATAGTCAGGTTTCCTGCATTATCCGGGCATTGAGTAATTGGTTTGTAGATGCCATGTGAGCACAACCATGGGTCTTTCCAAATACGTGTTGTCTTGCCATCAGGCACTCAGAAAACCAAACCCTTAGCTAGAAGTTCGCGTCTAGCAATTAGGCTTCTCCAAGTCAGTGTTGGTCTCCTGCCTATCTTACTTGAAGGAAGTCCCCATTTGGATAGTTCTTGTCTTTAGAATCTTGCTAACAAGGGAATTTGGATTATTTAGTATCCACCAACCTTGTTTTGCAAGAAGCGCAAGGTTGACCACAAAGAGATCTTTAAAGCCCAATCCTCCAATTCTTTTTGGAGTATAGCATCTCTCCCATCATAGCCAGTTAACACCTTTTTTAGTAGGAAAAACCTACCAAAATCGCCTGGTTAGATTGCTCAGTTCCTATAAGAAATATTTAGGCAAAAGAAAACAGCTCATAGCATATGGAGGAATAGCTTGAATAATAGCTTTTATGAGTATTTTCTTTCCAGCAATTGACAATCTTTGCTCACTCCATCCTTGAATCCGGCTCCAAACTTGTTCTTTGATATAGCTAAAGACCTCATTTTTGGAAGCCCCCATATCCATAGGAAGGCCCAAGTATTTATCGTGTTTTGCAATTATCCGGAATTAGAGTATGTTCTGCAGTTTATTGCGGATTCCTGGGTTGTATTCTGACTCGTGACAATAGAGGATTTATCCTTATTCACCTGTTATCCTGACGTGTACTCATAAGCCTTGAGGATGCTCTTGATTGCAGCTATTGATTCATTGTTCACCTTACAAAATAAGAAGGTATCATCTGTAAAGGAAAGTAAGAGATGCAAGGGGCATTTTGAGCAATTTTAATTCCTAACAGTCGTCTTGCATGCTCTTCCTGTTGGATCAAAGATATCAATCCTTCAGCGCAAAGAAGAAACAAGTATGGAGAGATAGGGCCGCCTTGCCGAAGTCCCCAACTAGGTCAGAGAAAGCTAGTAGGGGTCTCATTTAGCATGAAAGAATAGCTAACAATAGTAACACATAGCATAATAAGATTTGTAAAATTTGAGTTAAAGCCTAGTCTAAGAAGCATACTTCGGAGGAATGACCATTCGATGTGATCATAGATTTTACTCATATCAAGTTTAATTGCCATGCAACCGCCAGGGCCCTTAGATTTGGTCTTGATGTAATGGTTCAGCTCAAAAGAAACCAGGACATCATCAGTAATTAATCTATTACGAATGAAGGCTGATTAGGTAGGGGAGATGACGAACTTAAATATAGGTTTAAGCCTATTACTTATGACCTTAGACCTAATTTTATGTAGGACATTGCTAATACTAATGGGCCAAAATTGGGTCATATTTTGTGGATTACGGACTTTTGGAATTAAAGTAACATGAGTAAAGTTAACGGAATCAGGCATGACTTTGTTTTCAAAAAATTTAGCACAAAATGGCAAATATCATCCCAATGATATGCTAGTGCTTCTGGTTGAACAGAGCAGGCATACCATCGAGGGTGGGGGTTTTAGTGAGGGACATTTGTTTTAATACTAAGATTACCTCATCTTTGGTATAAGGTTGCAGAAGTCGCTCATTCATCTCATTGTAACCCTCGTTGGCACTGCACTAAAGACCCTATCAATATCCTCATATATAGGATTGGAGATTCAAAGATTTTGGCAAAATATGATATCACGACTCTTTCTAGTCCTACTGTGAATCACAACAAATTCCATCGTCATCATAAAGACCCCGAATGCGATTCGTTCTTTGCCTTGTCGTACCCTTTATGTGGAAGAAAGATGTATTTTGATTTCCTTTGCGTGGCCATTCTAATACATTTCCTACTAGATATAAGCTTCTTCTAATTTTCGTCTACTCTCCTCAATTTCTGCTTTATTAGCTTTGGTCACGGGCATTCGGTTAAGAGCATCCAATCAGTTACAAAGTCCACAAATGACTCTCTGAGGATCCCTAAAGTGGCTTTGCTCCATTTATTCAAAATTTTCCCATGAACTTTAATCTCGATGAACATGTCCTGACATAAGTTGGGCGGATCACCATCAAGCCAAAGTTCTCTAATTCTGTCCTCATGTGCCTCATGCTTGACCTAGTAACTCTCAAATCTAAACATTTTCTTTCTAATACTCAATTTTTTTTCACATTGACAAAGAGTTAGAAGAATTGGGAGGTGATTCGACCCAACAAATTCAAAGTCTTCAATGACTGAATATGTAACAAACCCGAAAATTTTTCTAATTAAATCTTTAAACCCTTGACTTTAATCAATTAACATTTTTGTAATGTTTCTGAGAAAAACTTCAATCAGTAGATGATTTTTCGCCGTTTTGAAGTTTTTCTTACAATAAAAAATATTTTATCACTTTTGAAAAAAATTTCTTGCACCTGAAAATTTTTATATGCATTATTTTGGCCCAAAAGACAATTTAGCCCAAATTTAAGCCCAAAATCTGAGCCCAGTTGCCAAACCCTAACCCATTAAACCATTATGCATTACAAATTTTGCATTGTATGAAATAAAATAGATACATGTGTATATATATACTTGTTCGGCCAGCACCTTCTAAACTTTGGGAGGATACTTTTATTTTTAATATAAAATAATTACAACCAAGTGTAAAAGATGGATGAGAACAAGTGGTATGGACCATGGAGAGTTGACACCTAGCGTAACAAACTTAAAAATGACATTTTAATCCCCAAGTCTAGTCTATAAGAAATGGATTTGTCTTGCAAAATACACTCATCTTCTTGCATCAAGAATAGCTAGACAACTCTTGTTTCTTGTTCCAAATTCTTGTCTCCCAATGCAAGAACTTTTCATTTTCTTCAATCTTCCTTCAAGTTTCAATTCAAAACACTCCAAGATTTTAAAACTTGATTCACAAAGATGTTTACTCTAACTACACTTGAAAAACTTTAAATATCCAATATTTGGTGTTATATAGTATTGGGTTTCAAAGGAATAAGATGATGATATTCATTGATTATGAATTTCTATAGGAATTGTTTAAAGTTTGGGAGAATTTCTATCACCTTGAGGATTATAAGCTAAAGAGGTAAGGATTATGGCTATCTCTTCCTTGTTTCTATGCTATGGAATGATACTTTGAGCCTTGAGATCATTTCCCGCTTGAAAATATATGCTTCATGCCATTGGTTAATCATAATATTGATTTACCTAGTTTTGGTTATTATTGGACACTTCCCCTTGTTAATTTATTTCCCTTGTTATGAGTTCTCAAATTCTTGAACATGATAGAAGTTATTGGAGTTGATATGATGGACAAATAAGGCTCTAAATACTTTGAAAATCTATGAACACAAAAATTGAAATTTCATCAAATTTTTTCCTAAAATTTGATGAAATAAAAATCTTAATGATGTGCAGAACAAACGAAGTCCAATTTTTTTATATTTGGCCCTCTGCTATCATAAGGCATTCCAAAAAAAAAAAAAAATTTGCTCGTCGAGCATGTCCGTACTCGAAATTATGCATAGCAGCACCTGAGGCTATTTGGGTGCGTACGTGCCTATTTTGTGCCCGCTTGCGCCCACTCCAAAACATTTTTTGATACGTCTTTGACACATTTTGCCTCTTTATATCCATATATCACTCCTATAAGCTCTCTTAAATCCAAATATATAATTTACATGTTCAAAATCCGATCTAAATTAGTTGATAATGTCTTAACCTCATTTGAACTTTGAAGATTTTAATTCAAATGATTGTCATTACCCTCGAAATCCTTTTGTGTGTTAGTTTGATTGACAATATCAGAATCTCGTTTGAAGCTTTGCTTATTTAATTCGAATGATTATTATTACCCTCATAGTGTAGTGTGTGTTTGGTTGATGGGCCTTTGGGAAGTCTCAGGAGGAATGCTAGGCAGCGTCGAGCCGACGGTTGATCCCTTAAGGGCTTCCTACTTGTTTAGATAGTTTCGCGAAAGACTCGAGTTAGGTTTTTCAATAACTAGTCTGTAACATGCGATATGTAGACATTGCCATATTGTTTGTTGGGTTATCCCTCTGAGTGACTGCTTGAGGGAGGGACCCTATAGAGGGATAAGGGTTATGTTTAATTTGAAATTATAAAAATGATAGATCCACCAAATACTAGTTCTACCTGTGCTATTCGATTGTATGACTTATTTTAAACTCTTGCATGAGTTACTCATTTTTGTTTGATTATTGAATTATCACAATCGTTTGGCATATGTTAACTCGTTTACGATCCTCATTTGCCCTCTATATTGATTTTGTTGACTCTCATTATTCCTTTGCCATTCCTAGCTATGATTCTTACTAAGTCAGTGGACTTATTCAAATATGTTACCATGTGTAGGGAATTGAACTTCAGAAGCTATGATGACTTGAGATTTTGGCTTTTATTTGAACATCGGTATCGTACGAACAATGTCATGTTGTCGTAGCCATTTGTACTTTTGCTTTTGATTTTAGAATGACAATATTATGATGAACCTTTTGTATCATAAATGGCTTGTAGCCATTAAATCTTATGTTAGGTTGAGCAGTATATATACATTATGTTATATTTAGAATTTTGGGGCTTGTAGTGTGGAGACTATAGTTTGTAATAGATATGGAGAATCTTTGGAGTTGTATATATGTTGGTATGTTTTTTAGTTATTTTCTTCATATTTCTATTAGCTCGCTAGAGGTCCGCCTGCCCGCAGGTAATGTTACCGGCCTAGGGACAGATGTTCTAGGTCTAGGGGCATTACAAAATACTAGTAGTTTTCTCGCCAGGCATCAGATGCACACACTATATCAGATTACACCATTTGAATTGATATCTCGTATAACCAACATCGAAAATTCCACAATCCCTCAGGGCATCTCTAAAACCCTCAATTTGGCTTGGAAGTTAAGGAAATCTCCTTCCTTATCCTCGTTTGATAGGATGCCATTAAAGTCGCCGCCAACAACCCAGTAAGGATAGTTTGGATCATATAAACTTCGTAAAAGGTTCCACAAGAGGGCTCTATGAGTACGATCTGCATATCCATAGAAACCGATAAAACACCACTTGCCATCAAAATTATCGGAATGCTACAACTACATCAATGTGGTGTTGGGAGAAACTATGTAATTCTATGTCTACATCTTTCTTCCAGAAAAGGGCTAATTCCCAATAACGTCCCATACTCTCAACACATATACCGAATAAATTAAATTTGCTCCTAATTGCTTCAATTACAGAATTACAACTCTTCAACTCTGAAAGAAACATTATTTCAGGGTTTCGACTTCGAAGGTGGTCTTTGAAAACTTGAACTATCAAAAGCACCCCGAGCCCTTGATAATTCCAGAAAAAGCAACTCATTGGTGTCGACGGGGTTGCTGTTGACATCAAATTGAGATCAAGTTCTCTTAAATTCTCCTAAGTCTTCAAGTATTGAACCTAGTGACCCTTTCTTACACACCAATCTATCAACACTGTTTTGTACTCATTTTTATTCTTGAACTTCAACCCCATTGATAGCTCAAATCCCTTCGTGTCACATGTCTCTTTGAAGAATGGATGCTGAGAACGATCTTCTCCGTCAAGACTATGTAGGTCCGAGTCATCATTTTCATCAGAATACCACTCATCATCCAACACTTTTGGTGTTTTTCTACTCTGTCTAACATCATCTAACTTCTTTCATATCTTCCTCAATTTCTTCATTAGATATTACATAAATGGTTCCTTTGTAATAACCCGAAAATTTATCAAGAAATTATTTTTCAAAAATTATTATGACTTAACCTAAATATCTAATCGCGTAATAATTTTCTATAGTCATCTAATCAATCCGAAAATTTTTAAACTTCTATAAATTAGATCTCGATATTTTATTACCCTAAGTCTATTTCTACAAGCTCATTTATTGTATAAACCCTATAGTTTTAAATATATTTTTTTCAACCCCAAAACTTTTAATTTTATTAATAATCCAAGCTAAATTATTTTATTTCATTCCCTAAAGCTCTCCTACTAATTTTTATAATTTTCCTACAACCCAAGATCCCACATATAATTATTTAAGAAGTATTATTTTAAATTTAAAACCCTAATCTTGTATTTTCCAAAACCTATAATTGAACAAGTAAATAAATAACTACTAAAATCATTAATAAAATAAACAAAAATGAACTTTATCTATTTTTCTAGAAATAACCGGTTTTATAAAGAAAAATAAAGAAACTTCTACATTAGGATTTTTCAAGAAAATTTCATTATCAAAAATGATAAAATAAACTTTATCGTCTTATCATCTTATTATTTTAGTCAAAGAATTAATTAATTACTAATAGGATAATTTCCTTAATTACTTAAAAAGGAAATAAATAAATATATCGGAGATACGTGGTCAAAATTTTAGAAGGAAAAAGAAATATATATATATATATAAAATAATGAATGCTAAAGCATTATCAAATTAAATAAAATAAATAGCCTACTCTTTTTCCATCCTTGAAAATCGGTTTGAGGGGATTAGTTTAATTAAAATAAATCAAGTTGATAATTTTGACCTCATCACCTTATCAAGTATGACCCTTATGTCCCCTAAAAGTGGTTAGACTAATTAATGACTTGATAAGTCTAGACTTAAGATAATCTTCCAATTAATTAAAAGAAATATATGTATATATATATGTGTGTGTGTGTGCAAAATTCCATGGTGGCCGAATTTTACAAAGAAAATAAATAAAAAATAAAATAAAATATGTCACATGATGCATGTATCGAAGACTCAAGATCTCTCTATCCCATAAATAGGGGCCACCCTCTTCACTTTTCCTATCCCATAACCTACCATTTTCTTCACCATTGTAGGAGAAAATACCCTCAAGCTCTCTCAAAAAAATCCCAAACCCTAGACCAAAATTCCAATCTTCCATTAAACCCTAAATAGGCTTTCTACCATTTAGAAATTTTTGAGGAGAAGGGAGAGTGTATAAATCAAGATTTAAGGTAAGGTTTGAAGCTTTGGATTCATTAAAATTATAAGAAAATACAAGCTTCACCTATTGAAACAAAAATTGGTATATGTAGGAAAATCGAAGAAAAACTCGGTGGAATTTTTAAAGCTTTGAAATTCTAAGCTTAAGGTAAGAATTA
>JACFYI010002086.1:1499592-1519648 GCA_014898755.1 Handroanthus guayacan
CAGCAGGTGGAGGGTTTTCTGGTTGGGATGCACGTTGTTCTTGAGGGTGTTCATCTGGTTCTTGCATGTTTTGTTCGGATTGATCCGATTATGGTATAGGAATTTCATCAATGTTAGGGGTATCCGGTTCCCTAACCTCATCAAATATTATCCGTCTTGGTCTCCCTCGTTTTCTTGTAGGTTCGTCACGGGGTAAGTTTTCACTAGTCGACATACTAATCCAAGATTTATAAGATTCATGTCTTAGCGGCAATAAGAAGTTACTAACGTTCACAGACGGGTAAACTTAAGCATTCGGCACATGATGACCAAATTTCAAGTCAGAAGAACATTCTTTTCATTTCATATCAAGACGGAGCATTACACGTTCAATCGTTACTATGGTTATGGAACCATTTCAAAAATGCAAAAGAGAGAGGGCTCCCTAACTACGAGCAAAACGGGGACAGATACTAATATTAGCCTATACAAAATATCTAGCTATCCCTAGCTAGAGTCCCCAATCCTACAAGTCATACTTAAAAAGTTAAACTTATATACAAAGTCCTAAACGAGAAAGAAAGAAAGGAAAAGAATAAAGGAAAATCCACGAACGCTGTCCAACAAACGCCACAAAAGAACAAACGAAGTTAATAACGGAAAAACGAAATCAAAGGCAAAATTCTATAGCTCTAAACCAACAGGGTTTCTTATCTTAGGCTCTGATACCACCTGTGATACCCCCCGAAATCCTGGGGATGTGCAGACCCGAGACCCGAGGTGCACCACTCGCGTTCTATACAATCTAAATCTGATTCAGAAATTCAAACGCAATAATTCAAACTAACTTACATAAAGGCCGACAATAGATTCAACTAATAACTATAGCTTACTATTACAATCCAAGAGTTCAAGTACATAAGGCAATTTATCTAAACATTACAATCCATCATTCTATACATGTTATAAGTTCAAAACATAATGCTCATCCCAAATGCTAACTAAGTCCAAAAGTGGTAAATTCAAACCAAGATACAAATGGGGATGTCAAAACCAAAATAAGTCATGCTATCTATTACATGCTTCAATCATTCATTCACGTTCCCGGAACCTACATATTAAATAAGATCATGAGTCCACTGACCCAGTAAAATTTATAGCATGCAGAAGAGAGTAGAAGTTTCAAGGAACATGAGCATATAAAAATCAATACAAAAATGTGATATGGATAACAATCGGAACGTTCAAGACAATCAATATATACATATATTATCACATTCAAGTCCATAGGCTGAAACAATCTTTTGGTAGGTCTATCACTCTTATATCTTCTACATATACTTTTCACCTTATCCCTCCGACTCCCGAAGGAGCATCATTCAATCAAGAAGCACAGCCGACGTACGTGCTTAGGGTAGTGCTTCGGAATTCTACCTCCAGAATTCGTCCGAACTACCTAACAATCAGGGGCTCGTGGGTCCTAGTCGACAGTTCTATACTGCCCGAGTTCGGTTCCCAAGAAATCCCCACATGGGCCCCAATCAATCAATCATATGACTTTAGAACGAAATGGACAATATAACAATTAATCAATGAGCCAATAAGGCATAACGTTCTAAGGCCACCAATAACAATAGCATTTCAATAGGCCAAGACATGTTCGATCAATTAATCGATCCGGAAATTTGACCATGGACTAGGGGGTTTTCATTTCAAAACTTGTATTACGTTAGAAAAATCGAGTATAACTTAACATGAAATGAAATAAGGTAGAAAATGAGTTTAAAACATCAAAGAAGTAAAAAATTAAGGTTTGGTTCACTGTCGTGGGCGCGGTCGCACCGAACGATAAAATTTTTCTGTGTTGGGCGCGACTGCAGTACTATTCACGGGCGGTCGTTCCGTGAACAGTACTATGCGCAGTAACTTTTTTTTTTAAAAAAAAAATTCCGGGAAAACTTCAGATTTTTCCCTACACTTTTTGTAAAAGAGATTTTATTAAAATCCAAGCCTAGCTATTTTTAAAAAATCCAAGAATGTAACAAAATCAAATTTTCAAATGCTTTTGTTACTTCTTCTTCTTTTCTTTTCGTTTCAAATCCATTGATTTAGTTCCAAATACGCATTTCTGAGATGTTCTTAGGTGTAATATCATTTATAAATTGTGAATTTAAATTTTGGTTTTGAGAATTTTTCAAGAGATCGTTTTAACATCGAAATATACGGTTTTGTCCATATCACTCGTTTCAATCAAATTTTAGCTCGTTTCTCCTCTTAGTCCACAGTCCAACATTTAAGATCAATCCCAAGCAACGGTATATAGTTCGAAAAAGTTCAATAAGCTTTGGGATAGATTCGTATTCAAGATAGTGAGCATGAATAGAAAGAATAGCAATAAATATCATAAGTTCACATGCTCAACATACGATAGAACATTTCATATTCTATAATACAAAGCATGCTCGTTGAATCAAGAGGACAGCTGGGAAATCATGCTCATGAATAAGGGAATATGCTATAAATCTTACCTCTTACGCTTAAATCCGAAATGTGGTTGAACCAAGTTAAAAATCGACACCTTTAACCACATTTATACATTTATGTCAAGCTCTATGAACCATAACACAAACCATTCTTAAATCTCAAGACTAAGGCCACTTACCAAGTATTTGGACGAGAGTTTACACACTCACGAGAAGCCCCTAAATTTCAGAAATCGGTTCTTGAAGAAGACAATGATGCAAGTGAAGTTTAACTTGTCCAAGTGTTTGAATGTGTTGATAAGTTTTTCTTTCTGCAGAAACTTGAGCTAAATGTGACCGTATTTATAGATAAATTTTGGGGTTAAAATGAGAGATTAGAAGAGTTGGAGCCCCTCAAGACAATTCCCAACATTAGTGCTAGGCTAGGGTGGTGATGGATGGATGGATGGATGGATGGAAAATCCATCACAAATGGCTGCTGAAATCCATCACGTAGTGGCTATGAGTTGGGCTAGATTTTAACATGTATTGGGCTTGTAATTTGGTTCATTTGGGCTCGTTTTTGGGTCGAGACATGACGTGAAATAAAAACGTATCAGTCCGAAATCATTTAGAATGCACAAACGTGTTTTGGTTTTAAAACGATACATGATTTAAAAATCAAATGAGTTTTCAAAAATGGACGATTCAAGAATTTTATTTTTTTGGAAATTCTCGGGTGTTACATAATTATACTTGATAAGTTTTTTTTTAATTTGAAGTTTGGGTTTTACGGTTGAAGAAACCTGGAGTAATCTCTCTTATGATATTGATTGTTATAGGAATGGTTTAAGATTGAGAGAAATTCCATCATCTTGAGAATTACAGGCTAAAGAGGTAAGAAATTTGATTGATTTATGGTTTTCATGAGTTTTTCTTTTATCTCAAAATCCATTGTATTAATTGATTTGGGGATCTTGATGATTGATTTAGAATTAGGAATTTTGATGATTGATTTAAAATGATGTTTAGATTTGAGATAGAAGTATTGAAACTTGAAAATTTAAGCTTAATTTCCAACACACACACACAACCAAGTTGTTTCGGATTTGCTACTGTCACAGCACAACCTTTCACTTTGAAAATTCATAACTTAAGTTTCCTTGCTCCATAAATTTCACATAAGGTACTGTTAGAAATTTCTTTGAGTCTAGATGATGTTAGACCCAAGAATCACCCAAAAATAATGAGAAAAATGGGAGATAAATCCGTTCGAAACGAACCTACCGTTTTACCAAAAATAGGGAAAGTCTCAGTCACTACTCTAAGTTTAAAAATTTATATCTGGAGATTGTTACATCCAAAAAATCCACAGGATCCACCATTGGAAACCTTATTGAGACTAATTATCATTAGAATCAAGAATCACCCAAATCCATGAAGAAACAAGACTAGAAACACCATTTAATCCAAACATGCCAGTGGACTCGGGAAACAGAGTACCCACTGGAACCTAGCCTAACGCATCTCTTAACTTTAACTCATTGGAAACCACTCATTTCTTCACCAAATCAACCCCAAAAATAGCCGTTAGAAACCTTATTAAGTTTAGATAATGATAGACATAAGAATATTTAAAACCCATGAAACATTCTTCCCAAAAACTTTATTAACGCCAAACATGTTAAATGGACTTGGAGTTACAGCAGTACGCTGAGTCAACTTTAAAAATTTATAACTAAAAATCTACTCGTTGGATTTTCAATATAAAACCACCGTTAGAAAACTTATCGAGTCTCGATAATTTTAGAACTAAATTTCCAATTTTAACTCATTAAAATATATCTAGAAATATGATAGATATTTGACTACAGAATGAAAATGTAAGATCTTATATGATATGAAATTGTGGTCTAGCATCTAAATGATCTTGATGTTAATAGGTTAAATTAACTCGAGGGATTGATGATCTCAATGTCATCTTGGGACTTAAAGCTTAAGGACCGGAGGTAAGGGTTATTACTATAATCATTCTTGAATTTCCTATCATGATCACGTTTTGATACTTGTCCTTATTGTTGGATTATTATGAATCATTTGCCTTGGTTGATGGTTATTATGGACATTCGGCTATTATTGCAATCATTTTTTTTTACTTGTTCAATGATTGGATAACTTAGTATTTGGGAAAGTTTCGATCATGATCAAATACGTACTGTTTTGCTGAAAAATATAAACATGAATGTACCCCGTGTGTTTTACAAATTACAATACTTGATTTTTGAACCTCTTTTCATGATTTTAATTTCATGTCGTCTCATTAAATTTGAGGATCATTAATTGAAATGTTTTTAGAATGACGTTCGTAGTTTCACTCTTTAAAAATATTTTCAACAAAAACAGTTTGTTGTATTTGCCCTGTTTGTTAATCTCGCTCCTTTGAAATATTTTCAAAATGCTATTTGAAATAACCACGAAATACTCTTTTGAAATATTTTTGGAAAAATCGTCCGATATGTCCATAGTCCATACCTCATCTCTTGTAAATGTTTTGACGTTCAATTGATCTTCTTATCTCCGATGACTCGTTCTAAATGCTATATCCAATGTTCAAGAGCCTTCTTCATTGATCCAATGATAATTTCATTGTTATGTCTGAATTTTTGAAACCTATTGCATGATTATTGGGCCCGGAGAGATTCAGGAAGGACAACTGTGCGGTATCCGACCACGGTGGGTCCTTTGGAGGTCTCTCCATTGGATAGTTCTACGGGAACCTGGAGGTAGGTTTTCAAAGGGCTAGTCCTGAAACTCGTGGTCGATCGTGCTACGACGGCTGTGTCTCGAATGTATGAATGATTTCACCCCTCTGAATGGCTATTCGAGGGAGAGACGGGAGGCATAAAGATATAATTTGATCGTTTCGAAGTTATAAGGGTGACAGATCCACCAAATACTAGTCTAGCCATATTTATTTCGATATTCATAATTATTACTGAAATTTGAACTCATGATTTGAATAATGTTATGGATCGTATTGTCATGAATATCGAATTGCTATTATTGAGCCTTTGGGCTAACTGAATGTTTGTAAAATCATGATATCAATGGTTCTTGAGATCTGTTTAATTGCATTGATATCTCAAAGTCCTGGAAAATATGTTTTTGCTACCCTTGTTCGTGATTATGGTAATAATTCTTGCTGAGTCAGTGGACTCACCCCCTTTAACTCTACTATTGTAGGAAATTAATTTCAGAAAATGTCACGACGTGTTCAAAGACTGGGAATCAAAATTTTTTGGTATCAATGATTATGTAATAGCGTTAGGTAGGGTTAAGACTCAAAGATGTAATTGTACAATTGAACAAAGTATTGAAAATAATTGTATTCATGTTGATTTTAAGGTTTAGTTTTATTATTTATGAATATGAGTAGCGTTTCAAACCTAGGACAGAAGTGCCCCAGGATCCGGGGTGTTACATTAATAGTTTTATGATTGAATGCATGAGCCGCTTGTAGGAATGTTTCCTACATCTGTTGTACTTGCATACGAATTTCGTTGTAGTTTAGTTGAATTTCTCGAATATGCATATAGGGTGACTTGTACTTTGAAAAAAAATTAAATACATGATTGTGGTTAAATTGTGTTGGATTGGGAATTAAAGTTATTATAAGCATCGTGAATAAAATCCTAAACAAGTTAATTTGCAAAATAGTATACGTTTATGGTACTCCAATTTTTTCGCAAATTAAGTCTTGATAAATTGCCCCTGTAGACTCTTTAGTCAACTTTGCTCAATTTTTTTGAATGGAATAATTTCTTATGCACCTCAGTGTTTAGGAATTATAGAATTGTTGAATTACGTGAATACAATTTATAAAATTCTATATTGTCATTCTTGTTCTTAAGATGCTCTTATGTTGGATACTTGTCCACTATGTTTCAGCACATTGCGGCTAAGAAGATCATAATGTTAATGTAGTTCATGTGATAAGCAAAAGAAAAGGAGTTACTATATTTTAGGGGGGACAATGGCCTCCTACTTATACCCCTTTCCAGCTCATAAATGAGTCAACTTCATTTGATCCTTTTCCGTTCTTTATACAATGAAAGCATTGTACAATTCAAGTTTGGAGGTAGCTTAAAAGTTTTCTAAATTTTTCCAATGACTTTTAATTTCGCTATTCTGTTTAGCATAATTTTCAATGATGACATTTAAATTGTTTTCCACAATTTGATATCTTGTGAGATCCATAAAATATTACCAGTATCATTCTCTTGAATTGATTTCTAATTGGTTACTTACATTATTGTTAAATGTTAATTGATTATGTACATCTATTTCTTGTGCACAAAGTCTTGATTTTGAAAAATTAGGTGTTTGAGTAGGAGTGATTTTGAAGGAAATTTTTGACAAAAAGCTTTTGCTTACCTTTATTCGAAATTTTACTTAAAGCCAAAATTTGATGGTTTTAATAGCAAAACATGATTTAAGCCATCTTTAGAACGTTTAAACCTTTCAAGTCTACCCACTTCTGATATGATCTCTACTATCCTTCTTTCAGCCTCACATCAACCTTTTGTTCTATAGCTTTGGAAAAGGCTTAAGCCAAAATTGTTTATATCCTTAACCCGTTTTACGGTATTATTTATGATTTATCCAAAAAAAAGTGAAAAGGAGGATAGAGAAGTACGTTAAGAAGTTGCAAATCATTAAATAGGAAAAACAAGTCCGTGGAAGAAGGAATATCAAAAAAAAAAAAAAAGGTTTCTTGAAAAAGAAATAAAAGGAAAATACAAAAGGAACTTGGAGCTAGAGTAAAGAAAGAAATTGAAATTTGTGATACTTCATCGGAAGAAAAGCTAGCTTTGCAGATATCATGAATTTATACAGCTATTATTTCTCAAATAATTCTACCAAAGTTACTAAAATCCTACATTACAACCTAATTAAAGTCATAATAATTTTCATGTTAATTTCACGTTAGTTAGCTGAGTAGGGTGAGGGTTAAGTTTGGATGAACATTAGCCTTTAGAATCCCGAGAATCCATGACCAACTTGAGCTACTTGATTAACCAAAAAGAAGACATGCACATATACGGGCATCCATTGTCATAAGGGAATTATGAAGCAAAAATTGGAACATCAACCCTTAGGGAATCAAGGATTGATCTTGACATCATAACTTGGTAATAATTTTTCTAAGGATAAGTAGAAGCCTAAGTGATGGCTGCAATTACCATGTGTTACTACTCATACTTTTTGTGCTTCGTAATTTCTCCTTAATTTTGTTCAAGTATTAGCAAAACAATAAGTTTGAAGGAGTGACAATGCTAAAAATAGTATTTATCCTTTATTTTGTACTGATTTTATTCCTAAACTTGAGTGTTTATTAGTAAAAAATTGTATTTTATGTCATATCATGACTTTGTGGGTTTTATCAATTTTATATGTTTTTTATGCATTTTTTGTTACTTTTAAGTTAAGTAAGTATTATAGACGGCATTGTCCTCTTTGACAAACTTCTCTTGAATTGTTTTTGCGATAAGAGACAAAGTCAGTTGAACTTTGGTACTCATTTTGAGTAATGAATGAATTCGTTTACCCATAAAAAAAAAGTATTATAGACTAATCCAAAAACTTAATCAGGCAAAAAAAAAAGCAAAAAAAGAAAAAACACCAAAAACAAGGACCTACAATGCACCAAACACCAATTGGACGAAAGGTACCAAAAAGATTACATGGCTGTGCTATGCTAACACACGGTCTCAACTACAAGGATAGAAAAACTCTCTCCTATTTTTGGACTCATGGCCATGAAGGTAGCTGAGAATGACCTTAGTACCTAGAGTCCTATTGTTATCAAGATTTTTGCATTTTTCAATTCAAGTTCAATTTGAAGTCCTAATTGCAAGTCCCCATGAAGGACAATCACATGGAACAAATGAGAATGATTTATAGATTTTTCTCCAAGCATGATATGGGATCTTACATGTCGAAAGTGATAATTTTATACTCAAAATTTGCTTCTCATGTAATAATCAAAAGTATATTTGCATGCGGTAACGCAAGGACACAAATTTTGCAACTCAAGATTTATGCAAAGGCCCTTTCACCATTTGCCAAGATTTTGAATCCAACTTAAGAATTTGGAGGGGGCAACATTACCCAACCCAAGATTTGGCGTATTAGGAGCAGCATTACATAACTCAGTCCCTTAAGTATTTTGCACCAAAAAATTTATTATATGAAGTTTAATGCTAATTCAACTACTTGACCAGGCTCCAAGTAACCAAAAAAAAAAAAAAAGAAAGAAAGAAAACTACTGAGAGTCATTGAGATGGCTTAGCTCATCGTGATTACCACAATGTGCACAAGAACAAACATGCCATCCACAATAGCCCAACTAAGTTTGTATAAAGTCTATCCATTTGTTTTACGGCACATCATAAAATACAAGCACACTCTATTGATATTCCAACCACAAGTAAGATGACTTTTGTGACTTCAATAAAAGGAAACTCCATGAAAATATCATTTTAAAAAATAAGGACCTCTCAAGATTGTTGTGACAGATCTTCCCACAAAGGTGGCGAGTTCTGAATATCGCATCATTATGACACAATTGTGAAAAGTAGTACATAAACATTCCATATCAATAAGTTGATGTGAATGTAATCTACAAGTTATATGGAAAAAAGAAAATAGAACTGCAGAAAATTACCAAGTATAAAAAGCCCCATACTTGTTTCATGGATGAAGTTTCTGTTGATTATAGAAACTTAAGCCAAAACATAATTGCTATAGAACTATTAATGTTAGCTTGCCATGTTCAACGATATGAGATTAAGCATGCCAACGTATAAACAAATACAAATTAGGTATGAAATCTTATTTTCCAAGAAACAAAACAATTTGAGAAACTATATGAGATTGCGAAGAGCTCAGTGCAGAAGTTACCATAGTACATTGATAGCTAGAACATCTCCATTGAAGCGTCAATGTTGACCCCACATTCACTGTGTTGCTATAGCATCAATAATGGATCAACAGCCATTACTTTGTCAAAATCCAAATGTAGTTGTTATCGTCTTCGCCTAACCAGCTACCCCTATCAACCCTGCCTATTTAAATATGATGGCTTTAAACTCATCAGATCATTGTGGTGTCAATAGCATGAATAATGGATTGGCAGCCATTTTAGTATGAAAATGAGAATGCAATTGTCATCAACTCCAGCACTCCATCTATTTTAATTTTGTGGCTTTCCACTCAACAAAACCACCAGCACAAATGATGAATAGTCATTAATATCTACTTTGAATCATCCAAGGAATCTAGGATGCCAATTCATCCTTGTTACCGCTCTCTCATCCTTTATAGAATGGTAAATAGGAACAAGAGTAAAAGCAAGTTTTCAAACACCTCAATATAGTCATAAAGTAGGGTAACAAATAGTTGGAATTCTTAATGTGGTGGAAAAGTTCAATTACTAAGGGAAAGAGATGATGATCATGGGGTTGCTAAGTACGCTAGCCCCAGCTTGTATTATTATGGACTAAGATGCTATAATGAAGCACAATAATTGGTTGATGGTCATCGACAAATGAGCACGTGCATTCCCCACTATAAATCTCCATCTATGAAAGAAATTATGGAAAAAATTATTAGAGAGCAATTGCTAAGATTAAGCTGGAGAACAGAGTGTTGATTACACGTCGATATGGATCTCGTATGCTCTAACTAGTTAACAAACGCACAAAAGCAAGTGGATGCTTAGTGACTAGTGGGTAAGGCTTGAAATTAGCATTATTTTAAGTCATCTATCATGTTTGAAACTCTCATGTCACATGAAGATAAATGAGTTGATTGCGACTCAATCAGAATCTCACCACTTTTATGTTTCTTGTTCATCTAGTTTTTGTTATTATAACATCTTAGAACTTTTTGGGCACCAATGATAATTTTACTAATACATTGTTGGAATGCCTTCTCGTATACTGAATTAGTAGCATTGTTGTTGATGGAATAACTTTTCCCACTTTCGTTCTTAGAACTTATAAGAAACAAAGTATTATAAGTATTGTCATGGAAAAGCATTGGACTACGTATTCAAATTATAAGAAACAAAGCATCATAAGTATTGATTTTTTCACACATATTAAGAGAATTTTTCTTTTTAAATTTTTTTTTTCTCAAATCCTAATATTGCGTATGAATTGTTATCGGCTCTACCTACTGCCTTAAGTCCTTCACCAAGCCTTAATGCGCCCGCCTAGGTCGTAGGCTCGCACTACCTAACCTGATAGTATATTAAGAGAAAAGTTGCAATTTCTATTATTAAGACATTTTTATTTTAGGGTGAATTACAAAAACCACCCTTGAAGCTTGGTATAATTACAAGAATCACCCTTGAGCTTTGGCAAATTACAAAAACCACCCCTAATGAAACAATATCGCTAGGATTTAACGGAAATTGACGATGTTACCGTATGTATAAAATATAAATTTTAGTTTTACTTTTAAAATTTACTCTTAGTCTATCCGATAACATTACCAACTTTCGCTAAATCTTAAAAATATCGCTTCGTCAAGGGTGATTTTTGTAATTTGCCAAATCTCATGGGTGATTCTTATAATTACACCAAACCTCAAGGGTGGTTTTTGTAATTCACCCTTTATTTTATTAGGGCGAATAACATTAATAGTTCTTGAAGTTTCACTATAATTACACTTTAATCCTTAGTGTTCAATTCCTAACCTGATCAATCATAATGTTTTTAATTTCGTTTCATTATAGTCCCTCGAGCCATTCTTCAGTGAGTTTTTGGGCAGGAATTCATTGTGCAACGTGCAATGGCTTTTTTAGGGGTAAGTTAGTCAATTTAAAGTATTGGTGTTGCATTTTAGTCCCTGATGTTCTGTAGGAGTTAAAATTCAGTCCTCAATTAAGTTTAATACATGACAAAGTAGTGGATTAATTAGCAATACAAAAGCATTCTTCTTCGACCATTTTCCCCTACATTTCACATCGTAAATAACACAAAAAACACAAAGATAATCTAGCTCCTAAATTATAGCTTCAATCCATTTCTCTTTCAATTCACCAACCAGTATAGGATAAAAATTGCCCAACTTAATACCAAAATCCTCTTCGAATTCATCTAATTCTTTTCATTCTACTCCAAATCGGCCTCTAAATAGTCTAGGAATGAAATGTTTTGATCAATCACACAATGGTAGATCATATCACTAGATGTAACCACGCCCTCCGATCCGGCAATTGAGATATAGAGGTAAAATAACTTACCCCACAATTCTTATACCCAAAAAAATTTTCTTCCAGGATTTGAATCGGTCTACGAGCGCCTAATTTTAGGAATTTTTCCAAAAATAAAGGGCTATAGCCATAAATTCTTCCTTACCCTTATTTAAATGCTTACTATTTTTTCAATTCAAAACAATCCATGGCAGCCTTTTATAATGCTAAAAAATTCTACCCTATTGCTAGAAAGAATAGTTCGTGGCGGGAACAAACAGATTTTTTTCCCACAAAAAATGATTCGATTACTGAATTGCAACTCCTACAAAACAATAGAAACTACAATGCAACACCTATATTTTAAATTGATTAATTTATCCCTGGAAAAAGCCACCCACTTGTCACATGCAAAATTCCGACCGAAAAAGTCAATAGAAAGTGTTAGATGGACTATAATGAAATGAAATTAAAATATTCGGGATGGTGAGACCAAAAATAAAATATTAGGGATGAAATTTTCAAGAACTGTTAATATCGTTTGCCCTTTTATTTAATAATATAATTTGTTAAGAGATGTCATTTCGAAGCACCTTTTTCTCTTGAAAATTTAATTCAGTTATTATAAATTTATTTATTAATATTTTTGAGAAATTCTTTTATTTAAAAAAAAATATTAGGAATGATCCGTGCCTTCTCAAGTACACATGGATCAAGTTGTGACAAATTACAACTTCTCTTTTATTTAGTGGTTGTTCTTTTATTATTATCATTATTGTTGTTGTCTATCATTATCATTATTACTTAGTAGTTGTTATTATTATCATTGTTATTATTTATTATCATTATCATTATCATTATCATTATTGTTGTTTACTATTATCATGATAATGATGATGATGACGACAAACCACAACTTCTAAAGCCGTTCTCTGCAACCACAATATACAATAAAATTAGAAAGATTTCAACCACGAGTCATTTTGATAATGCTTTGTTAGAAAATAAATCTATACTATTATTAATATATATATATATATTCGCACACTTTTGCGTCTAAAATTATAATTTGGACACTAAAAATTGATTTTTCGATTTTGCCCGAAAAGCTACAACCCCCCATCTAAACTCCAAAAGTTGACTGTCGCTCTTTTACTAAAGTTGCTGCTACTCCTAAACTACGACTTTTAACTATCATTTTTGAGTAACCATGTTTTCTTCACTTTCATAATTCCATAATTCGTTTATTTAAAAAAAGGATATACTTAAAAATATTTCTCAAATAGTTTTTCATAAAAGCAGGGATAATATTTTACAAATGCGGAGATCACCTGCGTAATTACTAATTAAATATCCACGAAAGCCATGCACTGCATGCAAAATTGTATATTCATCTTCATACCATGACTGAACTATTCATTCATGTAACAACCAGAACTGGAAAACACAGACAATTGACACTAGCCGTAAACTCTCAAGCAACTGTTCGCCAATTATCGAATTTCAAGTACGTTGTGTTTTCCAGCAAATGATACATTTTGCTTTGGGGAAAGAAAACAATATTAGCCAAAACACTGAAATGGTAATTAAAGGCATGGCTTGGGATGCAAGGTAGGAGGGGCGGTAAAAAAGAAACAATGTGGTTTGCATACGTGAGAAGGAGACACGCCGGATTTAAGACTTCAATGGCATCTTAAATCATGTATATAATGATGCGGGGTAAAATGAAAATCATATAATTTGAAATCATAATTACTCAAAGATGATGAAAGTTCTCTGTTATACTCTATACTGCTTTGGTCATCCTGTTTAACTAGTAACTAGCTTTCACTGCACGCTCAACACGTGCACATAAAATAAATAAAATATTATATATGTTAAGATATAATGCACGCCTTATGTATTTAATAATTAAATATGATTACTTTTTCTAATGTAATGCATACATAACATAATATTAAGAAAACAAGACAATAAAAATGTTGTAAATAACTGTTAGAACAAGTTAAGATTACGAATATATTAGGAAAAATATATGAAAACAAATCACAAAAATAACTACTTTTATCTTTCACACTTTATAATATCGATTTGTATGATATAAACATCAGGAACCGCCACCTTTTCTATGTAAAATAGACTTTCATTTTATAATAGGCAAGTTTCTGGTAAAGAGTCTCTTTCCTTGGAAGCAATAAATCATTAATTCACCTGTCAATGACGAGTTGGAAAAACATATCATTCTTGAGAATTAAGCTACCAAATTCACACAACAATCAAGGTGAAAAAAAATTAAACTAACGTGTGCACCTAACAACTAATCGTATAATAAGTCAGGGCACATCTTAAGACCTATTTAAGCCACATCTGAGATTTTTTGGTTGTTGCTAACTGTTGGATCAGAATGGAAGTGATTGGTGATATTCGAAAAATGATACAATATGACCAAAGCATCGCCCAAACAACATAGTTTATGGAAAACCAATTTTAGCAGAAAGGATTGTTGATCTTCCACCCCATTGAAAATACCTGCAACAAGTTCACAGGATTGAACTGATTACAATCCAACTTCAATGATTTGATATCCTACCACAGCTTCTGAGTTCTTAACAGCAGGAGGTTCCTGCATGTTGGAGAGAAAATCCATTGGAATACAACCTTCTTAAGCAAAATCAAAATGCCATTGATTTAGAAGTACATCTTCAATTTCCTATAGAATGATAACAAGATTTGTCTTGAGCACTACTGACGCATGCTATAGAACATTTAAGTTTCTAACCTCGAGTTCCCTTCTTCTATCGATTGATAGTCATAGAGAACCCTCTATTCTAGATCTTCCACTATCAGTCCCAGGAGCTAGATTTAAAGACTAATCACCAATGGTAATACAAGTACTCAGCAAATATTTTAATGCCCATCATCCGTCCAACAGGGCAAACTGGGCTTCAGGATGTTGGCTTGCTTCTGTATGTTTGTCCATTTTAACAACCCTGAATGCGTATGAACACAAGGTGTAGAAATTGGTGCGGTATTTTCATGTGCAAGTGCAAACCATAGCCGGAACCTAATACCTTCGTGGCAACCCTCCCCCCAAGATCTGGATAGCTTTAGGTCCAGAATGGAAAAAAATAATACATCAAATCACTAGAAACCTAGGGGTGGCATCACCCTATGCTCCCTCATACCATCCGTGCACTACACCTGACAATATGTGCAACTAGCATCTCAAGATAGAATCATCAAAATCTTATATTAGAACAAAACAGATAACGGCAATAGACTAAGGTTTAGCCATGTTTGCATCCAGTTCACATTGCAGTTTGAGCCAGGTTAATCCAGATATCTATGTAGACTGAATAAACAAGGTATCGCTGTTACTCAACAATTTAACACCTTAATCTCATTGTAAATAGATGATGTTGAAAAGACTCACAGCATATCTTACCAACCAAAAAACATCATCATCAAAAATACTGGAGAAAAAGAGAACTTCCCATGGAAAAACTACTGGGTAAGTCACTCATTACTGCCATAACCCTGTAATATAGTATACACATAATACATACAGATTTAAGACGAGAAGGAAGGGAATCAAAGTTCAACTCGACTTAGAAACATTTAGTTCCTTTTATTCCCACTTTGCAGGAACATCAACTTTTGTGGGAATTGTCTGCCTATCTTGAGGTGGACCAGACGAGCTGAAGTGGATTGAAGGAACAATGAACTTGACATGTAAAATAATTAGCATCACATATTTTGTTGTGAAAAAGCTACTAGTGGTGATCATGTTTATCGCAATACAAATTCCTACTTTTCGTTAGTAACTCCATCAATTTGGCAAGAATATATGATGCAAAGAATTATGGATCCAAAGCTTGTTCCACACGACTACAGCACATCCAAGACAGGCTACAATCTAAATCCTCAGTTAACTGATTTGTCAAGAATCAGTAGTCATGAAAACTGACAAGTTAAAACATTGGTTTACAAGTACTAATCATACATGCACCCTTCCCTTCAATCACGCTGGCAAACTGACATCGACTGTCACTTAGAAGAGAAAAATGATTGATATATTTGGTGAATTGCCAAGATGCATTCAAATTTTGAATACAAATATACCACAAACTCTAGAGCTCCAATTGTAAATGCATGGTGAGGTCTAGTAACTATCAACACTGTGTTATAGTCTATATTTCTCTAGAATATAAAGAAAGATAAGTGGGGACACATCTAACCTGGGATCTTTAGCAGCTTCAATCAGCATGTTCACGAAAACGCATGATTTTGCTTATGAAAGGCTTCTCCTTTTGATAGCTGAAGATAAAGGTACACTTATTAGAAATGTCAGGCTATCAGCCTAAAAATTTTAGGTCTAAAGTGATCTATATGAGATGACAGGGTGTGATCCACAAACGGAAGGAAGCAGCTTCACAAAGGAAATGTTCCAGAAAAAGTGCACAAAATAATGCTCACATTACAAAAGCCACCATGCTGAAACATGCCAAACCGAAGGAGAAGTGAATAGTAAAGGTGGTCCAGAAGTTATCTCGGCTCAGATATATTCTCCCAAGGATGAAGGTAGCTACACCTGAAACTAGTAGCAATTCAACGCCAGCAGGCAAGCAACCTCTAAAGGAAAAAGAGGAAGACCCCTGAGAAGACATACAATACATCACATTCTAAATTAGGAATACACAACATGAGATTCCATTGTCATATTCACGAAGGTCAAACTGAAGTAATAGAGAAAGAAAAGAACATTAAGTTGCACACGATATAGGCATACCTTGAAATATTTTCTGATGAAAATTGCTGAGTAAACTATCCTGAAGATCATGTCTTTATTTCAGTCAAGGAAGCAAAGACTGCAACTTATCAATCAATTGTTAAAGTTAAGGTATAGTTACAACACATCATTAGAGCAATCCACCAGTAGACCATTTGTATCCAACTGACCTAATTCTTTCAAGTGTATAGTGAGTGACTAACAAGTCTTATTAAATGCGCCTATCTTAAAGCAGGACCTTTTAATCTTTCAGGGTCAAAGAAGGAAAACAAAAACAACATGGAAAATAGACTTAAGGATAAATGTCGATCTGAAAACCAGAAAGGTATCCAACTCCAGGTCTTCCATATTCAAATGATGAAGCTGATAGATAATCCGTCGCCCCTACATTGCCCACATAAAATATATATATATATATTTATGACTGAAATTTTAACTGCTGTATAATTGAAGGTAGTAATGAATTTGCTATGATGTCATGGAAAACAAATTACAGAGCATCATTCAAAGCTTGATACATGCTTATTCATGTTAAGTGCAACAATTAAACCAATAAATTAGTTGGTTAAAAATCACATCTCAACATTATTTCAGAGGTAAATAGCCTCAGCGGCAAACAGCTTGAAGCAAGATCTGTAGACATTTAAAGATTCTACAGCATAAGATACCTGACACAAAACACCATAAACAAATATAGTCACTTCACCCACATATTCAGCCGCAACTTAATGTTTCAAATTTTTATCAAAGGCACCAAGCAGGACAGATGAGAAATAACCATGGGAAGAATTAATCACAAACAGAGAAGTTTATAAAGGATACTCAATGAATTTGCCAATATTAATCCAATTGCACCTGCTGATCTTATAAGTAAGATATTCAAGACTATGTAAATCAACGAGAAGACCAGTAACAAGTCATTCGACTGCTTAAGTTGATTCTCCGTTGCAACTGCATGTAAAAATGCTTCAGATGTCCCTGATAGAAAAGAAACTAACTTCAGTCCTATGCAACAAACTCCTGAATAGATGCTAGATTTTGATTTACTCAAACTAGCTTCAGAGTCATAGTCATCCTTCAGTAGTTAAGAGTATCATAACATTGTTATTTCAATCTGCGAAACCAATTTTAGTTGGTGCCAGACATAATTCAAACTGCTGCATCAAACTCAGGAAGATAAGAACACTAGTAAAATTATGTAAAATCTAGCTAATAAAGCCAACAAAAATAATAGAACAGAATGATATATATATATAGCCACTTACCATTCATGGCCAAAACTATCACATAAAAGCAATAATACTGGAGTGCTGTCGAAGCTTCTCCTTCACTCCATTTCCTACCATATAGCACCCTGATGAGGGAATAAGAATAGCTTGGACCAAATGCGATAACCACTAGACCTGACCAAATAAAAGAACAAGAAGTTTCAGAGAAGAACGAAAGACACATTGCTAACCTCATACCAGTATGGTACACATACAAGGTTGCAATGCACACTTAAGATATCAAAATTGCTAACCTCATACCAGTATGGTACACATACAAGGTTGCAATGCACACTTAAGATATCAAAATTATCAAAACACCTTGTGAATGCATTATTTTTTGGGAAAAATACATTGTACCCCCCTCTATTATGGCGAAAGGGAAGATTACCCCCTTGTATTTTTTAATTGCAACATACCCTCCTGTATTTTGGAATAACTAGGTCATAAGGCCCTTATTGCTAGGTTATAGGGGGGTATTTTTGAACTACAGAATTTGTTTAACGTTAATACAGGGGTATATCTTACAATTAGAAAAAAATAGGGGCTAATCTTCCCTTTTGCAATAATACAGGCGGGTAAAATGTATTTAACTCATTATTTTTTCTCAGCAGGACAATTTAATAATTTCATGTCAGAGTTATATACCACATGATTATTTTCACCAATTAAAATTCATTATTATCTTCAAATACAAACCATCTAAGTGAGGAAGGCATGAACCATAACCAATTTTATCTACTCCACCAAAATAGCCACTTGCTCTTTTTAAGCCTATTACCTATACTATGATGATGTCCATAGATCAGGGATTCAAAAAACAGACAATTGGTGAGAAAAAATACCCCAAAACCTAGTGCTAACTGGTCATGCGGAAAAGATTAGGAAAAGGTTTTCCAAGAACTGATCTGTTGGGAAATTAATGCAGCTAGAGATTTTATAAACTTGTTACTGCTGAGCAGCTGAGACTTACAATTCTAAACAAACAGGACACGTTTTCCTTTCACAAATTATGATCTTAAAGTCACCATATCAAATTAATTAGCTTAAAGCTTAACATGCTAAAAGCAGATGGAATTTAATTTTCATTATTTACAAGATAATAACGACTTCTATTAAGAATGTTGGTTGCAAAACCACGTGAAAGAACCAGAAAAGATTTGTTCAGACAACTGCAACATAATACAAACCTATTAGCAAAACAAGCTTCAACGCATCTGTCAGATGCTTTTCCAGATTCTTCTTTTTCTCTTCATTATTTCCTGCATGTACATAAAGTTAACAAGCCTAAATTTGCCTGTGAGAAATGAAGGCAACATATATCTATGATGAGGCTAACTATTAGGACTCGTCAAATAGATTCCTTACATGACTCACTCCAATCAGTTTGAAAATCGAAGCCTAATTATGTTGAATGACAACATTGCTCACTTGACTACAATAGGCACCATTTAATTCATCATTTCCTTTATAATTTATGACTGGCATATTGATGTCCGTTATAGAATAATGTGATTTAATATACAGTATTATAATTACTGATGCATTTACAAAGTGCATCCCAGGCGAAATTTACTTGTGTTATCAACTGCTGTAACTTCGAGGGCTACTTTAGGCTAATTGCTTAAATGACCACAAAATTACTGCATGCCTGGAAATTGGCCACAATCCAACCCATGGCAAATTGATCATTCCGCAACAACTTTTCTAACCTTAAGTCTGAAGTTTGAGAGACTTTCTCTGATTTGTACCCCCTCCAATTAGACACAGGAAACTTGCAACCAAAAGTAGATCAAGGCCATGACTCAATACAAGAAGATTATCACAGTCGTATACAGTAATAATATACAAATGCAGAAAGTAAAGTAGTATAAAAAAGAACATTAAAATCTTGATGGGAACTACTTGAACCAATCAACCATTAGAATTTCCAATTACATAAATCTTTTATATTCTATTCAGTTTAAAAATGGGGTAATGGATAAGTGTATTAGCATCTGGTATTCCGCTGGGATGGGGACTGTCAACTAACAGACAGGTGAATAATCTAATGTTTCTGTAAGAAGTGATGGCAATAGTTTGGTTTACCCATTTCTGTTGTTCAGATTTAGATGCACATCAGAATTGAGGAATTTTTTTCCTATATATGGGTAAAAGCCCCTAGGCCTAACCAATGAACTTTTTTTGCTCAGAAAAATGCTACAAAATTTATACAGATTCAACAATGTCGGATGAGTGATGGTGAAGTCATGACACACCTACACTACAAACTAATAAGGATCAGAATTACACTGGG
>JACFYI010002086.1:1542632-1565237 GCA_014898755.1 Handroanthus guayacan
ACCTAAGTATTAATAAAGAATAGGATAATTTGCTTAATTTCTTAAAAGAAAATTAAATAAATATATAACAGATATATTATATCTATTACCTTATGGCCGAAAATTTTAAATAAATAAATATATATATAAGCATTAGTAAATAAATTTTTTTTAAAAAAAAGCTTACTAATTTTTTCATCCTTAAAATCGGTTTTGAGGAAATTATTTTAATTAAAATAAATTATTCACCATTGTAGGAGAAAACCTCTTCAAATTCCCCCAAAAATCCCAAACCCTAGAAGATTTCCAATTCTCCATTAAACTCTATACAGGCCTCCTACAACCCTAGAATCCTAGTAAAAACAAGAGGAGGAGAAGAAAGAGTGTATAAACATGATCAAGGTAGGATTTGAAGCTTTGAATTCATTAATATTATAAGAAAATACAAGCTTCAATAGAAGCTCACTTATTGAAACAAAAAAAATGGTATATGTAGGAAAAATCAAGAAAAACTCGGAAGAATATTTTAAAGCTTTGAAATCCTTAGATTAAGGTAAGAATTATGTCATATCCCTAGCTTGGATGATGACTTCTTTGATTCCTAATCTAACTCTTTGCTAATTTCCCTAACATCCTAACCGTTCTAACTCTCTATTCTAATTTCTTTTCCTTTCTTTATTTTTCTAACACTACATTCCCTCCCCTTATGCTACTGTTCATTATTCCTTTCTGTTGTCCCTGTCTGTGTGTGTGTGTGTAGAAAAAAAAAAGAAAGAGAGAGAGAGAAGAAAAATTTCAATCGAAACATCATTTTCGATTTAACTCATTACTACTTTTGTGATGCCCCCCAAAATCCCGGGGATATGCGGGCTCAAGACCCGATGTGCATCATTCGCGTTCTATACATTCTAAAGACCAGTACGTTCAAAAATCGATACAGAAGCTAATACATTATAAACATTCAAACTAAGTCCAAAAACTAATACAAAATCCAACTAAGTTCCAATGTAAAATATTACATCCCAAATGTTTCAAAATACATGATGGTCTAGCATAAGTTTACAAGTCACAAGACTATATAATCTAAGTTCATTGATTCAAAATATATGCTAAACCATAATACAAGAGAGATGTCAAAAACCAAAAAAAGCTATACAATCCGTCTAAAGCTCCAATCATTCAATCGATTAAGAATCAAGAACCTACATGTTTAATAGGGTCATGAGTCCACTGACCCAGTAAAATTTATAGCATGCAGAAGAGAGTAAGAGTTCCAAAGAACAGGAGCATACCAAAATCAATACAAGAATGTGATACGGATAACAATCGGAACGTTCAAGACAATCAATATATACATTTATCATCACATTCAAGTCCATAGGCTGAAACAATCTTTTGGTAGATCTATCACCCTTATATCTTCAACATATACTTTTTACCTTATCCCTCCAACTCCCGAAGGAGCATCATTCAATCAAAAAACACAGCCGACGTACGTGCTTAGTGTAATGTTTCGGAATTCTACCTCCAGAATTCATCCTAACTACCCAACAATTAAGGGCTCAAGGGTCCTAATCGACAGTCCAATATTGCCCGAGTTCGGTCTCCAAGAAATCCCCATATGGGCCCCAATCAATCAATCATATGGTTTTGGAACGAAATGGACAATTAACATTCAATCAATAAGCCGGCAAGGCATAACGTTCTAAGGCCATCAATAACAATAGCATTTCAATAGGCCAAACGTATTCAATCAATTGATCGTTTCGGAAATTGGACTATGGACTATTGGGATTATGTTTTAAAACTTTGTATTACATTAAAATGATTGAATATGGACTCAAGATATCAAGAAATAGGGTTTTAAAACTCAAAACATCAAGTTTAGACCGAAACTGGGCGCTTGGGTGCGCAAACGGGCACTTGAGTGCCCAAAACACAAAATTTGGGCCAAAGCTGGGCGCTTGAGTGCCGTGAACAGTAATTTCTGCGCACTTGGGCACCCATATGTGCACTTGAGCACTCACTTTCGGGTTGAAATTCGATTTTTCATTTTTTGATTTTTTTTGAATTTTTTACCCAAAAATATATTTTTGAGATTCTTAAATACGTAAAAATATTTATAAAATATCGTTACGGATTTTGGTTTTGAAAGTTTTCAAGAGATCGTTTTAACGTCCAATCCTACGGTTTTGTCTATATTCTTGGTTTCTAATCAAATTTTTAGTTCGTTTCTCCTCTTAGTCCATGGTCCATTATTCAAGTTCAATCCTAAGCATCGGAATATAGTTCGAGATGGTTCAATAAGCTTTGGATTGATTCATATTCAAGAGTTTGAGCATGGAATAGCAAGAATAGCAACAACAATCACAAATTTACATGCTCATAGAACATCATGTATTCAATAACTCAAAGCATGCTTGATTAATCAACGGAAAGCTGGAAACACATGCTCATGGAGAGGAGAATAAGCTATAAATCTTACCTCTATCGCTTAAATCTGTAAATATGGTTGAACCAAGCTTATGATCAACACCTATAACCATATACATGTTCATGTTAAACACTATCATATACTATACTTAACCAATCTTAAATCATAAATCCAAGGCCTACTTACCAAGTATTAGGGTGAGAGTCATACACCCACAAGAATACCTTGAGAGTAAGAATCGGTTTTGAAGAGAGAAAATGCAAATGTTACAAAATGCTTAAGTGTTTGAGAAGAAGAGTATGAATCTGTAGATTTCTCTTATCACTTGGAGGGCTTATTTATAGATGCAAATTGGGGTCAAAATGAGAGAATCTTGTAGTCCAAGCCCTTCCAGCAAACACCAAACTTTAGGGAGTAGATAGGTGGCTTAAAGTGACTTGGTAGGATGGATGGATTGGATTTCAATCCATCAAAATTTGCTGCTGAGGGTGTGCTGTGGCTGGCTCAAGGATTCTGCAGATTTCCTTCCACTTTTTGCTTCAATTTTGAATTTCAATTTGGTCAACAATAGTGGCTAGGTATTGGGTTGGGTCTTGGCTTGTTTTGGGCTTATAAATCGGTCATTTGGGCTCGTTTTTGGGTCGAGACGTGACGTGGAATTGAAACGATTGGTTCGAAATATTTTCGAATACGTGAAATGTGTTTTGGTTTTAAAACGAAGCTCGATTTTAAAATCAATTGCATTTTCGAAAAAATCGACGATTCAAGAATTTTATTTAAAGAATTCTCAGGTGTTACAACTTTACCTATCTTTCTTTCCTTATCCATGCTGTTGCCCATGTGTGTGTGTGTGCGCACGCGCGTGAGTTGAAGAAAAAAGAAAAAAAGAGAGTTAAAATGGAAAAAGAGATTTTCTTTCATAACCGATCTACAAAATTTGGAAACATTCTTTCTCTATTCGATCTTGACTCTAAACCGATATTCCTATTTGATTTCTTGAAGCTAAGTTCATGTTTATATGCCTGATCTACGGATTGAAATCGAAAAATTTTTCGATCGTTGATTTGAAACAAATATTATTTAATCGGGCAATTGTTATCAGTTCTTTCCAAAACCCTAAAATGTTTCTATATTGATGGGCCCGGGAGCCATAAGAGAGACAGCTGAGCTGTATTGGACCGTCAGATTGTCTCTTGCAGGGTTTCCCATTTTGGACAATTCCACGATCGCGTGGAGCTAGGTGTTCCAAGGAATTGATCCATGGCATGCGGGCGATCGTGCCTATTTATATTTGAGTTTATTTCCCCTCTGGACGGCCATTCGAGGGGGAAATTGGAGAGATAAGGATTGATTTAATATAATGGAGTAACATGGGTAATAGATCCACTAAATAATCATTCTACCGTAAATAATATTGATTGCCGTATTTGTACTCATGTCATCATCATTTTGTTCTTATCACTGACCACATCTTCTTGGTCTGACCTCTATTCCATCTCATAATTTCTTACTGAGTCATTCGGACTTATTGTTTAATTTTTTTATGTTGGTGAAGATGTTTTGGAAAACTTAATATGATTACTTGCCTTGAGGATTTATATGTTTTGCACTGACTCGATTTTTGTAATCTTAGAATATTATGTAATAGTGTTAGAGTCGAATGATTATCTCATACAGTGTGTTAGTTGAAATTTTAGAAGTATTTGATTTCATTATCTAAGTACGTTTATGTATGCTTTTGTTAAGAAAATATATTATTTCATCATTTCAAAACTTGGAGAATTTATTTACACTTGCTCGTCATATTTTATGAAGTTTGAAATATCTAGTAATATAAACTTAGAGATGAATGATAGGTAAAGTTGTCCTAATTCGAAAACATTATAATTTTCATTTCTTATGAAATCCGAATTAAATAAAACTTGATAAAAGTTTAAAATGAAGCTTGGAAAAAGTTTATTTCAAAATTTGAAAGTGCATCATTTTATAAATTATTGAGCTCTAAATTTATCTAAAATATAAAGTTTTATCGCACTAATCATGTTCTCTTAACATGAAAACTTAAAAAAGAAAAAAAAAATTGATTGATTAAACTTTTGAAAGATTAAAATTTATTTGGGTTGAAAATTATCTGCTTGAAAATATTTAGAAACTCTCTCCCCAGTAACAACTCGATCTAGGGACGAATGTTCTAGATCGGGGTGTTACAAAATCAGATCCACCCGAGTCGAACTTTTGAGCCTTCTAAGTTTTCCAAACATACTGGATTTCTATGGCAATGAGTATCTTTGCAATTTGAGGCCCTATGCCGGGATTATCAGGAAGCATCCGAAAAACATCAAGAACACCTATCTCAGAAAAGTTATATTGTCAAAGGATCCAACGGAAGAGGGATGCATGGCTGTCGCCATATTTGGAACATCCGACAGACTCGCATTCTGCAAAGTCGGAGATGATCAATGGATGATTATAGCCCAACAAGAGATCCACAGTCAAAACTTCTACGATGTTGTTTTCGATCAACAAGGTCGTGGATTTTATGCCCTGAATTCTGAAGGGATTGCTACGGAAGGAGATCCTCTTGGAAGAAGCCCTTTAAAATTGAAGTTGGTTTATGATCCTCCGAGGCTGGACTACTCAAACGAGAAGTACTTCGCCTTTGACAGCAAGGGGAGGTTGATGTTGATTAACAAGTATATAGGCACAAACCGAAATAATGATACTAGTTCTAGATCTGATGAAGAGGACGACGAGAATTACGACGAAGAAGAAGAATAAGAAGAGGAGGGGGAGGGGGAAATTATTGAGAAATCGCGATACGATCCTTCTTTCAAGACATCAAAGTTCAGAATCATTAGGCTTGATTTAAAGAAAAGGGATATAGAGTTGATGCTTGATAATAAAGAAGATGGGGTGTTGTTCTTGGGTAATAATCAGAGCTTGTACCTATCTTCAATGGAGTTTCCAGGTTGCAAGAGTAATTGTATATACTTCACAGATAATGATTTGTTTGCCCACATTGAACCAAGGATTGGAGCTCATGATATTGGAGTATTCAGTTTGAAAGATGGCAGCATAGAAAGATTCCACAGCATCCTCGATGAGAATCAGGGAATTTGGCCGCCACCTATTTGGGTTACTCCTCCTCTCCGCCGCCGTTATAAACGTTAGAATATTCTATATATTGTATTATCTTTAATGTTTTTAGAGTTGTTTTGTCACTTTTATTGCGAGGTAGATCTATATAATAGGTTTTATTTTTGCTGTGTAATTCCAGGATACTTTTTTGCCACTTTATGGTATAGATTATTGTCTTTTGAGCAAGTTTTGGACAATGTCTTTAACGATTTGGTATACTGTTCATTGGTATATTCTTTGTCATAATGTCATCTCTCTTCAATTACTAGCTGCAACTTAAATGATAAGAAATCTTCAATTATGTTAGACGTAGTAGTAATGCCTTTACACATACTGTTGCACACTTGCCTTTTGATGATTTTAGGTCTGGGACTACTCTTGCAGATTCTGTTTCAGGTATTGTGTAACTACTGACTTTTCTCTATTGGAAATGAAATTTCATCATCTTCCTCAGCAAGGGGAATAAAAAAATAATAAACATTAAAAAATAAAAAGAAACGTAATAAGAAATAGAGAGTCGTGCTCTCAAAACAAAGATCTAGTTGGTAATTAACATCCTTGCAGTATTTTAAGTTTGGTGTATCAGTAACTGCCAAGATTTCAAAGTGTAGATACGAAAAATTTGTTGCCTAATATGTAAATTTTATATTTAAATTTGAAAATTTTCAAATAAATCTCCAACCTTAAATATAATACACAATTGGTAGGCACACATAGGATAAAATTATTGATACTTTACCGGATAAGGGGCAATGAACCCGTTATCCTAATAGATAATGAACCCGTTATCCAAATCTATTGGGGCACCCATAATAATTTTTTATTTTTTTATATATTTGAAATTAAATTAATATGTATTATTTAATTTATATAATACTACTCAAGTATTAATTAGATATAATCCAAGAGATTACATGTCACGCCCCAGGGGACGTGAGATTTGCTTGAGAATCCACTGTGCGCAACCTGAAATTGAGTTATAAATTTTCAAAGTGAGAGGTTGTGCTGTAACAGTAGCAATTCCGAAACAACTTGGTTATGTGTGTATTGAAATTTAAGCTTAAAATTTTTCAAGTTTCAACACTTCTATCCCAAATCTAAACATCATTCTAAATCAATCATCAATATTTCCAATTCTAAATCAATCATCAAGATCCCCAAATCAATTAATACAATGGATTTCAAGATAAAAGAAAAAGTCATGAAAACCATGAATCAATCAAATTTCTTACTGCTTTAGCCTATAATCCACAAGAGGATGGAATTTCTCCCAATCTTAAATCATTTCTATAACAATCAATATCATAAGAGAGATTACTCCATGTTTCTTCAATTATAAAACCCAAACTTCAAATTAAAAAAAAAACTTATCAAGTATACTTACCTTCTCTTTTCCTCTTTGTGGTTAAAATTTCAAAGTTGATTTTAATGAATTTGAGAAAATTTTGAGAAGATGATGAAGGAAATTTTTTGAGAGAAAATGGGGGAGGAATCGGCCAAGGGGAAGAAGAAGAAGAAGAAGAGAGACATTACACTCAAATTCAAATGCAAATTCTAATGGACATTATACTCAAATTCAAATACAAATTCTAATGGACATTACACTCAAATTCAAATGCAAATTCTAATGAAATGAGACATGGGGTTCATTTGTTATTTTTTAATTTGTTTTGTTCTATCTCATTAGCTTGGTGGGAAGATTAATTTAGAGTACAATATACCAAAATAACATTTCTTGAAAGTGATAAAATATTTTTGATTAAGAGAAAAGTCTCAAATCGGTGAAAAAATGCCTACCGATTGAAGTTATTTCTCAAAATATTATAAAAAATTTATTGATAAAATTGAGAGTTTAAAGACTTAATTAGGAAAATTCTCTCAATTTGATATTTAATTAGAGAATTTTTAGTTGCTAAACCATAATATTTTTGAAGTTAATAAAGTGTTTTTAATAAATTTGGGTCGAAAGAAAATTTTAAAACGAATAATTTCTTTGTCGAGAAAATTCGGCCATAGAAAAAATTAGGAATTTTGGAATTAAAAGACAATAAATTTTGAATGGAAAGAAAGTTATTTAATTAAAGTTTAAGCAGTTTTTAGGATGCTACAATTATGTCACGCCCCAGGCCTAGGGGCCTAGAACGCGAGATTTGCATGAAAATCCACTGTGTACAACATGAAATTGAGCTATGAACAATGTGCTCAAAAGGGATATTCAATGGTTGCACATGAATTCTTTGGCCATTACTTCTATATTGGGGATCATTTCATTAATATCCCAATGTGGGATATCATAATCATCCCTCATTCAGAAGCGACGTTCTCGTCATGATATGACTGGCCTAGGACCGCCCACCAGATGTTGGGACTCTAGAGGTAGCTCTTACGGGCTCAAGAGGTGGCTTTCGCGCATGTAGCACTTTGCCCCATAGGCTCAAGAAGTGGTTCCCATACGCGTAGCACTTTCCCCCGCATAGCACTTAGCTCTCTTCAATTGGTGGTCGGCTCTAATACCATTTCTCACGCCCCAGGCCTAAGGGCCTAGGACGCGAGATTTGCCTAAAAATCTACCGTGTACAACCTGAAATTGAGCTGTGAACAACGTGCTCAAAAGGGATATCCAATGGTTGTACATGGATTCTTTGGCCATTACTTCTATATTAGGGACCATTTATTAATATCCCAATGTGGGATATCACATTACACATTTCAAATGCTACATAAACCAAGACTTATTAACCTATGGTAAGAAATGAGGAAAATTAAAATAAAAGACAAATATATTTATATATGATTACCCATAGATTGCTTGCGAATATCCCAGACTGACTAAAAAAGAGGTGGGTAATTAGCTACACGTAAAATTACCCGCATGTTATTGGGTGTAAGATATAGAACGATCGTTCACTGCTTGAACGTGAGGGATCAAACGCCAGTAAAGCAGCCCTTGAGGAAGAACCACTCGAAGGCTGTAGGTACAATTGTAAGAGAAAGTGGAAGTTAATTAACGTGGACTTGCGGAGTTACTATACGCTACCTGGCTGGCAATCTCATTTCAATCAAAAAAAAAATTTCTTTTCTTTTCTTGTAACACCCGAGAATTCCCGAAATAAAATTTTTAAATCGACGATTTATCAAAAATTTATTTGATTTCAAAAATCGAGCATCGCATTAAAACCAAACTCGTTTGTGCATTCAAAATGATTTCGAGCAAATACGTTTTATTTTCTCGTTGGGTTTCGATCCAAAAACAAGCCCCGTTGGCCTAATTTACAGCCCCATTACAAGCCCAAACCATAGCCACTTATTTTGACCAAAAATGAGCTCAATTGAAATTCAAAGAAATAAAAGAAAAAGGAAAAGGAAAACTGATCTGAAAGAGGCAGCTCCAGCCGCAGCAGCCTACCAATTTGATGGATTGGACTCCATCCATCCATCCATCCATCCAAGCCACCCTAGGCTAATACTAGAAGTTGGAAATTGCTTTGAGGGACTTGAGCTTTAAAGACTCTCTCATTTTGATCCCCAAATCCATCTATAAATAGACCCCATTGGCAAGACAAGAATTTCTGTAGAAAATCTCCTCACTCAAGCACTCTTGCACTTACAATTTCTCTTGCATTTAACAAAATTCTTGCAACTCTCTTGCTTCTCTCAACCGGTCAGCTTTAAGGGATTCTTGTGTGTGTGACTCTCACTCCAACACTTGGTAAGTGACCTTAGACTTGTGGGTTAAGATTGATTAAGTGATATGTATGATAGTGTTTGACATGAATGTGTATGTGATTATAGATATTTGAGAATAAGCTTGGATCAACCACTTTTTTGGATTTAAGCTCCTAGAGGTAAGACTTATAGCTTTCTCTCTTCATGAGCATGTATTTCAGCTTCCCTCTTCGTTGATCGAGCATGCTTTAAGTTCTTGATGCCATTAACATGTTGAGCATGAGAATCTATATTGTTGTCTTGTTATACTTGCAAAAATCTATGCTCAACTCTTGAATATGTAAATCTCATGCTAATTAATTCATCCTTACCTCTTGTACCAATGCGTGGGATTGAGTATTGAATGACAGACCATGGACTATGAGGAGAAACGAACTAAGAACGATTGAAAACGGGTGATATGGACAAAACCATACATTTCGACGACGAAACGATCTTTCGAAAACTTTCAAAACCAAAATCCGAAACGATATTTTATAAATGTTTTACGTATTTAAGAACCTTAAAAATGTATTTTTGGATCAAAAATTCAAAGAAAATCAAAAGACGAAAAATCGGATTTCAACCCGAGAGTCAGCACCTGAGCGCACGTCGTTGGATGCCCAAGCGCCGGCTCTCGAACCAAAAACCAAATTTTTCTAGTGGCGCGGGTGCTTAAGCGCCCAGCCACTGCCCATTTTTTTTGTTTGGGTGCTCAAGCGCCCGTTTGCGCGCCCAAACGCCCAGTTTCGGACCCAATTTGGTTTCTTGTGTTTTAAATCTCTATTTCTTGATATCTTGAGTCCATATCTGATCATTCTAACGTAATACAAAATTTTAAAACGAAATCCCTTTAGTCCATAGTCGAATTTCTGAAATGATTGATTGATTGAACACATTTTGGCCTATTGAAATGCTATTGTTATTGTTGGCCTTAGAACATTATGCTATGCCGGCTTATTGATTGATTGATTATCCATTTCATTCTAAGCAATACGATTGATTGATTATGGGCCCGTGTGGGGTTTCTTGGAGACCGAACTCGGACAGTATCGAACTATCGACTAGGAGCCTCAAGTCCCTAATTGTTGGGTAGTTCGGATGAATTCTGGAGGTAGAATTCTGAAGTGCTACCCTAAGCACGTACGTCGGCTGTGTTTTTTGTTGATTGATGCTCCTACGGAGTTGGAGGGATAAGGTGAAATGTATATATTGAAGATATAAGGGTGATAGACCTACCAAAAGATTGTTTCAGCCTATTGACTCGAATGTGATAAATATATGTATATATTGATTGTCTCGATCGTTCTGATTGTTATTCGTGTCCCATTCCTGTATTGTTATTGATATGCTCATATTCCTTGAAATTCTTATCCTCGTTTGCATGTTATGAGTTTTACTGGGTCAGTGAACTCATGACCCTATTTACCAATAGGTTTTTGAATCTTGAACGATTGAATGATTGGAGCCTTAGATGGATTGTATAGCTCGTTTTGGTTTTAACATCTCTCTTGTATTTTGATTTAGCATATCATTTTGAAACCAATGAACTTAGATTGTATAATCTTGTGACTTGTAAGCTTATGCTAGACTATTATGTATTTTGAAATATTGGGAATGTAATGATAATTATGTTATGGAACTTAGTTTGGATTTTGTATCGATATCTTGGATTTAGTTTGAATGATTGACATGTATTAGCTTTTGAATCGATTTTTGAACGTATTGGTACTTAAAATGTATAGAACGCGAGTGATGCACCTCGAATTTCGGGTCCGCACATTCCCAGGATTTCGGGGGCGTCACATTTCTTTTTTTAGTTTTCTTTTCTTTTCTTTTTTTTTTTGGGTTACCCATAGTCCTGGTATGGGTAGTATTTTGTGAAGTCTAGTGTCATGTTTCCCTACGTGAAACATATTACGTCCCTTTAACAAATAAGTTCATAGATAAACTTTTCTAGCATATCAAATTCTCAAGCTTCCATCTTCAGATGAACATAAAAAGTTCATTTTTTCATAATCATTTGGGAAGTGGAAGCCCATGTTAAATTAATTTATTTATGAATTTTCTAGGTATCATCCCCGTGACAAAGATAATTTGTCAAAGTCATGTTAGAGTGCATAAATTAGGGAGCTCTTTATGTATGATTAATTCATATAAGAATTTTGCCGCCCTTGAAGTGCGGGTGGATTTTCTACGGTAAAATGGTATTTTATATCATATTCCATGCGTTAAATATAGGCACATATATTAAATATTTTTTTATAAAAATATTTGTAGTAAATGCAATTTATATAACATGCACTTAAAGGCATGAAATAGAAAATGAAACACTATTTTAAAATATGGGATCCAATTTGCTCAAAGTATAGCTGTCTAATGATATTCAATGACGTACATGCAGCCTGCATGTGATTTTATTACAAGTTGATTTTATTCAAACGAAAAACATGAGGTATTGAAATTTGAAATTCTGAAGGGACTGCTGCAAAAGGAGATCCTCTTGGAACTTGGAATAAGCCTTTTAAAATTTAAAATGGTATATGATCCTCCGGGGCCGGATTACTCAAACGAGAAGTACTCAGCCTTTGACTGCAAGGGAAGGTTGATATTGATTAACAGGTATATAGACCCATACTGGAATGATGATAGTATTTCTAGATCTGACGAAGAATAAGAAGGCGGCCCATACTGGAATGATGATAGTAGTTCTCGATCCGACGAATGATGATAGTAGTTTTAAATCTAGAGAAGAAGGAGAAGAGGAGAAGGAGGAAGAAGAAGAAGAAGAAGAAGAAGAAGAAGAAGAAAAGAAAAAGAAAAAGAAGAAGTAGAAGAAGAAGAAGAAGATCAACAACATCCTCGATAAGAATTCAGGAATTTGGCTACCACCTATTTGGGTTACTCCTCCTCTCTGCCGCCATTATAAACATTACAATCTTCTGTTTAACGTACTATATCTAATGTTTTCAGAGCTATTTTGTCATTTTATGGTGTGTAGACCTATCAGATGATAGATGATTGTCTTTATCGTAAGTTTTATTTTGCTGTTTAATTTCAGGATCTTTTTTACCACTTTATGGTATATGTCAGTGCCTTTAAGCAAGTTTTGGGCAATGTCTTCAACAATGTAAGATGCTAAATTGTCCACATTATAAAGGTCATCTCTATTTAATTGCTAGCTGCAACTGAATAAGAAATCTCTATTTCCCAAAATCTAAATTTAGTATTGGATTCATGCTCTAAAAGAGTTGCGCTCCCTCACAAAAAAGATCCCTCCATGTTATATATGATTGACAAATCAAATCCCATATAAATTAAAACAGCTTTATGTCCAAAAGCCAAAATTTACCTCGTAAATAGTTGATCGTTTTTTAAATTTGAATTTACTACTAAAAAGGCCTTTCCAACTTTAATATTTTTTTTGATCTTAGTTCTATGTTTGGTACAAAGTGCTACGAAGTTAAATTTGTACCTAGAGCTATAAATTTTGTGCACCAAATATAAATTTTTAAATAACAAAATTATTAGCTATTAATTCATATATATCCATGTTACAGAGTCGACTATGATTAATTTCATAGTTAATATTACAAATTTGTATGTGGTAGCTGATGGCCTACTTTTTTGTAGTGCATATTTTATGCTTGAAGATACACTTGAATTTGAATATTTATAATCATAAATTCTCTTGAAAGTAAACTGAAAAAAGAAAAATGGAAAAAAGATCCTCTTATAATTTTTATTTAAGTTTAAAAGACTTTTAATTAGGAAAATATTGAGAAATTTATTCCAGCATGAACAATTGACTCATCTTTGCAAAAGTACATAACATAAAGTTGTGTATATGATAACTTACTTGGGTGGGTCGGGTCGGGTCGGGTTTGGGTTATGGGTTATCTATTTTCATATTTCAGGTTATTGAAGGTCAACCGACCGGATTTTATTTTTTTCAAGTCATATTTCGGATCGACTCGATTCAACCCAAACCTAAAAACCCCAAATCCAAACCTTATTTTTTTTTCGGGTGGGCAGTGTTTAGGTCATCGGGTTGGGTTGAATTTTGATTCCCCCACTTGGGTTGATACTATATCAACCAAATTGAATTAGTAGTACCAGACCATACTTAAATCATGGGCTCAACTTCATTTCTTACCAATCCATGTAAACATAATGTTAGCCTATATAATTTAGTATATCGAGCCCCATCCATTAACATAAATAAGCCTATATAGTATTGAAATTTGAGATCCAGAAGCCTAAGGTTACAATATATATGTATGTGCGCGTGCGCGAGCATGCGTGTATTCGCACAAATTGAATTTATTGTTAGTTCTCGTATCTTCAAAATCTTATAATGTAACCCTCAATCCGTCCATTCATATCTTCCTATGTGAAAATAAGTAGACCAATTTTTTTTCTCTTTTCTTTTTTTTTTAATAGCAATCAGCAGTTGTCAAATTACTAATGACTTGCACATATATTCCCATATATGCCGCACGTGAATTGATTTATCTTTTCTTTCGCAATGCACAAGTAATATCATAAGTTCGTTTTCCTTTACTATGTCTGCAATCTGATAAAAATCTAAATTTTCGTGCATCACATGGCGATGGACTACCATGAAAGCGATTGTGTAATTGGTAATTGACATGGTTGGCAAGAGGTAAATTTGGTTTACATCAATAATATAATTCATACTACAATGATTTACAAAATAATAGAAAATTAGATATGTGACAAATAAGGCTATAAATTCGGATATTTGGATGCAGATATAAGCATTTTCATATCCGTATCCGATTATTACCTGGATAGAGATATCCAAGTTTGCATTTTAATGGATATTTTAAAATATCCACATCTGCATCCGTCGGATACTAGTTGAATATTCGATTATCTGATATTCGTTATAATAGTTAAGATACAAATATAATATTAAGACATAATGATAATTATTTTCATCATTCTTTATTCAGTATTCGAATTTATTATTTTAGATATCCGAATTTGTTACTAATATCCAAAAATTAAAATTTATTATGAAAATTACTCCAAATAACATAACCTAAATTTTAATTCGTAGTATATGACTTTTAAATTTATATAACATCTAATGCCTATATATTATATTATTTATATAGATAATTATATATAAAATTATGGGCAAATATAAATAATTTTAGAGTTGTAGTACTTCGAATGTGGATATTTTGAATGCTAACACTATTATATCCATATATGAAATTTTTAACAACAGATACAAATATGGATATATTCGAATACTTTTGCATATGAATATTATCCATCAATTTCGAATACAAATACAGACGATCAAAAAATATTTGGATACTTTTTACAGGTGCAATAACAAACTAGCTAGTCTCCTCTTTTCTTCTTTATCTACATCCTAGTTGTTTAAAGTAGAAAAGAGGTGTTTAGGCCATGTCAAACGTTTAAGTGAAATAAACGAAATGTCTCTCTTCCCCAAATAACTGAAATTATGTGTCGAAGCTTCTGTGGAATTTTAGATTGCATAATTGCCTAAAACTTCTTGTGTGAAAAATTTTGTCTGATTCCTTAACAACTGCTTCTCAAATTTCACATATGATAAGCTTTGAGGATCCGTCCTTTGTGGCCATGTGATGGAAACTAGGGAACACCCTTTTTTGAAGTGTGACTTTACTACCTAACTCTGGCTTTGTTCTAATTGGGGATATAGACTGCAAGTTGTCTCTTTTCTTCAAATCAAAAATTGGTTGAAATGTTGCTAAAAAAGGAGGCTTCAATCAGTCCAGATGTCTGTCAAGCAGAAGATTTTGCAACTTTTTGCTTTGTGGCGATGGATCTTGTACGGAAAATTCACAATCAGGTGCGACATGGCAAAATTATTTCGAATACTCATTTGATGGCAAAAAGGGCAGACTCTCTTTCCTCCCAACATATGCAAGCTCAAGATTTGAAACTCTTCGAAGCACAGGATCTTTCAAATTTTGCTTGGAAAACACCGCCTAATGCATGGCTCAAGGTAAATAGCGGCGTTGCCTTTAAAGATGGAGAAGCATGTGGAGCTTTCTTGATTGGAAATCACAAGGGCTCTATTTTGTTTGCCTTTGCATTGCAACTTTTGGTGCATGACGTTACTCAAGTCAAGACAGAAACTCTTCTCTTAGCCTTTACCAAATTAAATGCATCCAAAATTGCCTTGGTCATCTTTGAAAGTGATTCCTCGAGCACATCGGTGGAAAAAGGTAAGATCTTCTATACATCGTGCATAGGTGGAAAAAGGTCGAGATCTTCTGTACAATAACCAAAAATGGGAGATCAAAAAAATCCCAAGAGTCACTAATCGGGTCACTCACAACTTGGCAAAATAGGCTTTCGACCGAAAATGAAATGATCTTATTCCACCAAATGTTTTTCCTTCTTCTATTTGTAATCATGAATCGAACCCTCCAATATTTGTAATTGATTCTATTTTTATTTGAATGCATATTTGATTAACAAAAAAAGGAGAAAGAAAAAAAAAATGAAAGAAAGAACGAAATACCCACCCCTAAGTATATCATGAATTGTACAAGACCTGACGTAGATATGTAGTTGATAAGTTAAGTAGATCTACAAGCAATCTAGGTCATGAACATTAGGTCGCCATAATTAGAGTATTAAGGTATTTAAAATACACCTTATATTATGGATTGCATTACACAAGGTATCCAGCCGTAATTGAAGGATTCGGTGATGCGAATTGGATATCTAATACTAGTGAAACAAAGTCCAAGAGTGGGTATGTGTTTACACTAGGAGGAGGAGCCATTTCTTGGAAATCTTCAAAACAAACTTGCATAGCTAGATCAACTATAGAATCAGAATTTATAATGTCGAATAAGGCAGGTGTAACGCTCCGAGTCACGATAGCACATTCGCCTCGTGATCCGAAACGTCACTTGCAGTCGGGATACATACTAAAACCGAAACGAGGACTATCATGTCCAAATCAAACCAAATCCATCGGAAATTCATTCATACTAGACATGTTTATACATATTACATATCATCCCAAAAAGCTCAACTATCTATATACAGCCCAAAAGTTCAAAAAAATCTAGTCGAGATATTACATGCTTAAACAGTACCAGAAACAAACTTATACTAAGTAGGCTCAAATCTTTAGCAGATAATCTAGGGCTCAAGATCCTACATATTAGTATGAAATCATGAGTCACATGACCCAGCAAAACTTATGGCATGATGAGATAATCGAGAGAGTTCCAAACAATAAGCATATCGACAATAGGACAAGAATGTGATATCAATAAGCAGTTCAGAACATTCAGAATGAACAGATTAGTCAATAACAAGTGTCACATTTGAGTCATCAGGCAGAAACAGGATTTGGTAGGTCTATCACCCATATATCTTCAACATAATCATATAAAATCCTTATCCCTCCAACTCTCGAAAGAGCAACAGATACAGAGAATCACAACCGACGTACGTGCTTTTAGATTAATCCCTCAGAACCCTACCCCCAAAGTCGTCCGGATCAATCCCACATATGAGGATTTATACGAGCTCGTATTGATAACCCATTGTTGTCCAATCCAATACTCATATAAATCCCCAAGGCCCAATAGACAGTCAGAACAGTAGGCTATGAACAGTCAGGACAGTACAGTCATATCAGAATCAGGGAGCTATTAACATGTTTGATTGACTACAATGATAGAACAGATATTTCAGAAACTTAGTCAATCGTTTCGGTTCGAACAAACAGGGAATGGACTATGGACTAGAAAGATTTCATTTCAGAGTCATAGACACATATAGGGAGGTTAAGTATGGTAAAATTAATTGGAAACAAATGTCGAATTCAAACTTATTCGAATCATATCGTAGGTTAAAAAAATAATCATTTGGAAATAAACGTTAAATTGAAAACTCATTCGATTTAGATATAGGTTTAAGAAAATAATCGTTTGAAATTATTTAAATCAATGAAATGAGGTGAAAAACGAGTTTAAAATAGCATAAACCACAAAATCACAAGTTTGGGGACTATCTTGGGCACGACTGCACTCAAAAATGGGCGCGAACGCGCCCGAATGGGCGAAGCCACTACCATAGGCGCGTCTGCGGCACTATTCATGCGCGGTCGCACCGTGAACAGTAATTTTTTTTTTTGGTTATGAAATCAGATTTCCGAAAATAATTTTTCCAAGCCAAAATTTTGGAGTTTACATTTTCAAATTTATTTTACAAGTTTTGGAAGAAACTTTAATTTATATGTTCATTTAAATATTTCTTCGATTTTCTTTTCAACTCTCCCATATTTTGTCCAATGTCCAATATTCAACTCCCATCCAAAGCATAGGTAATGATTTTTTTACGAACATTAGGGGCTCAAGATGTTCATGTCAATGGTTTAGCGCACATGTATACCAAGATAACCATCTTCAATGGTAATGAAGCTCACAATATACAACAATAACGACATGAACAACATACTTTTATAAGCTCGAAAACGGAATATCGCATGAAACATGAAATGGAGCATGGAATCAAGAACAAGAGGAGGAAAACCATAAGTCTTACTTGCTTGAGCTTCTAGGCTCGTCTTGAAGAAATGCTAGAAATTTCAAATGTTGAGTTAAACACTTAATAACTATTAAACCAAGTGTTAACTCTCACATATTCATGCCAAAATCACTTACTCAATAGGCTAACATTATGCTTACCAAGGTGAGAGTAAATATCCTCAAAATTTCCCCTTGCTTACTTGAAAAATACCAAGTTTTTTTTTATAAGAAATGGAGCTGCCGGAGCAGGAAAGGAAGGAAGAAAATGACTAAGTTTTCAGTGCTTTTGAGGTAGAAAATCTGAAACCAATGACTCCCTTTATCCATGTTTTGTAGGCAATTGAGTGGAGAGTTTGGTGGTCAAAGATTTGAGACCAATTCAACCAACACATCCCTTAGATAATGGTAGGTAAGCCGGCTGGACCAGGCTTTGGAGGTGGAAAATCTGATTTTTTTTTTTTTGTTCCTATAGATATATATGTATATGTATATGTCTCTAATGGTTTGGTTAATATTGGGCTTGGAAATACATTGTTGGTTTGGGCTGAAATTTGTCATAAGAAATCGAGAGTCCGATGAGGGAAATACTTAAAACGTATGAAATTTATTTTTGGAATCAAAACGTGCTTCGTTTTATTTAAATCAAAACAATTTGAGAAAATTAACGATTTGAAATCTTCATTAGGAAAAACTCGGGGTATTATACTCTCCCCTCCTTAAATGAATCTGGTTCCTAGATTCTTACCTTATTCGAACAGATGAGGATATTTGTCCCGTATTTCATCCTCACGTTCCCAAGTAGCCTCTTCTACTTTCTGATTTCTCCACAGAACCTTAACTCAAGGTATCCTATGATTCCTAAGCTCACGAACTTGAGAATTTAGGATACGCACAGGCTGTTCTACATATGTGAGGTCGCTCTGAAGGGGAATGTCACGATGTTCTATGACGTGAGAGGGGTCGGGATGATATTTTCTCAACTGAGACATGTGAAATACATTGTGGATTCCTGTTAGGTTGGGAGAAAGGTCAAGACGATAAGCTACAGGACCAATTCGTTCAATGATCTCGAATGGTCCTGTATATCTGGGACTTAGTTTTTTAGCTTTTCCCATCCTCCGAATTTCTTTTTGTGGGGCTATCTTCAGAAACACCTGATCCCCAATACTGAACTCCAAATCTTTTCTGCGCTTGTCAGCATAGCTTTTTTGGCGATCCTGAGCTGTTTTTATGTTCTTTTTGATAATCTGGACCTTGTCAATAGCTTCTTGTACCAACTCAGGTCGCAGAGCATCCTTTTCTGAACTCAAGGTGCTCTTGATCTTATCTATGTCCCAGTGAAGGGGTGATCTACACTTCCTACCATATAGAGCCTCGTATGGAGCGATCTGAATTGAGGCCTGGTAACTGTTATTATAGGCAAACTTACCAGCGGCAGGTGCCTGTCCCAATTTCCTAGAAAATTCAGAACGCATGCACGTAGCATATCCTCCAATGTCTGAATTATCCTTTCTGATTGTCCATCAGTCTGGGGATGAGCAGCAGTATTGAAAAGTAACTCCATTCCCAGATATTCTTGTAGACTTCTCCATAATCTCACTGTGAATTTGGGATCTCTATCGGATACGATACTCTGAGAAATCCTGTGCAATCTTATGATCTCCTTAATATAAATTTCAACGAGCTTCTCAACTTTGTACTGGGTCTTAACTGGCAGAAAATATGCCGACTTGGTAAGTCTGTCTATCACAACCCAGATGCTGTCATATCCACCTCTGACCACAGGCAGGCCTGTCACGAAGTCCATCGTGATCTGTTCCCATTTCTAGTCTGGGATTGGGAACGGCTGCAACTTTCCGGAGGGTCTCTGATGTTCTGCCTTTACCAGCTAGCACTTCAGAAATTTCTGGATGTACTCAATAATATCTTTCTTCATTCCATCCCACCAGAACTTTTGTTTTAAATCCCTATACATTTTGGTTCCTCCGGGACGTAATGAATACTTGGTCTGATATGCTGCAGATAGCACTCTTTCTCTCATTTGTGCCAGAACCACTATCCGATTCCTGAATCTTAATAACCCATCAGTGTTGATCCTGAAATCAGGTTTCATTTCTCTCCTCAATTTCTGAACCCAATTATCTTCTCCCTGGGTTCTCAGGATCTCATTATACAGCGCGAGATAAATGCTCATACTTGCTAATTTTCCGTTACGACTTAGAGCATCTGCAACGACGTTCGCTTTTTCTAGATGATAAGTGAGAGTGAAATTATAATCTTTCAGGAATTCCAACCATCGTCGTTGCCTCAGATTCAGGTTCTTCTGGCTGAAGAGATACTTTAGGCTCTTGTGGTCATTGAATATTTCTACTTCAGCTTCGTACAGATAGTGACGCCACTTAGTTAGAGCAAAGACTACTGCTACTAGCTCTAAATCATGAGTGGGGTAGTTCACCTCATGATTTTTCAGTTTTCGTAATGCATACGCAATTACTTTTCCATATTGCATCAGAACACAGCCCAATCCTTTCTTCGAGGCGTCAGTGTAGACAGTGAATTCTCCTGACCCATCGAGCAGTGCGAGTTCAGGAGTTGTTGTCAATCTTTTCTTTAGTTCTGAGAAACTCTCATCGCACTGTTTGTCCCAAATAAACTTTTTATCCTTCTGGGTTAGTCTAGTGAGTGGTCCAGCTAATTAGGAGAAATTTTGGATAAATTTTTAATAATATCCAGCTAATTCAAGAAAACTCCTTATTTTTGTAACTGTAGCAGGTCTTTTCCACTTCTGGACCGCCTCAACCTTTTCTGAGTCTACTTCTAGCCCATTTCTTGATATGATGTGACCCAGAAAAGTCACCTTATCCAGTCAAAATTTACACTTACTGAATTTGGCATATGACTTATGCTCCTTTAAAGTCTAAAGAACGATTCTCAAGTGTCTCTCATACTCTTCTTTAGACTTGGAATATACTAGAATATTGTCGATGAAGATCACAATGAAGTTATTGAGGTATGGGCAGAACACTCGATGCATTAGATCCATGAATGTGGCTGGAGCATTGGTCAGTCCAAACGGCATAACAATAAACTCAAAATGCCCATATTGGGAGTTAAACGCAGTTTTAGAGATGTTTGCTTTCCGTATCTTAAGCTGATAGTAACCCTGTCTTAAGTCCAACTTAGAATAGACAGCTGACCCCTGAAGATGATCAAATAACTCGTCTATATGGGGTAAGGGATACTTGTTCTTGATGGTCACCTTATTCAGTTCTCTATAGTCAATGCATATTCTAAGTGAACCATCTTTCTTCTTTATGAATAAGACCAGAGCTCCCCATGGTGATGAGCTTGGTCTTATGAATTTTTTATCCAGCAACTCTTGCAACTGATTCTTAAGCTCTTTCAGTTCTGCTGGTCCCATTCTATATGGGATCTTCGAGAATGGCGCTACCCCAGGAATTGTTTCTATCACAAATTCAATTTCTCTATCCGGGGGTAGTGAATTCAGTTCTTCTGGAAAAACCTTAGAAAACTCATTAACTACTTTCACATCCTTTAGTTCAATCTTATCCTGAGGCTTATTAATCAGGTAGGCCAGAAATCTTTGTCCCCCATTTCTGATTATCTTCTGGCCTTTACAACAGAAATGATGGGAATCCCATCATTCTTATCTGTATTTCTTGTACTAGCTCCAACTCCAGTACCCAATTTAACTGTCTTATCATGACAGTCAATAATAGCATGGTGCTGAAACAGCCAATCCATTCCTAGAATAAGATCGTAATCTTGGATTGGTAGCTTTATTAGGTCCGCACTAAAGTCCTGATTCTCTATCACTACAGGGCATTTAGGGTACCTAATGTTCGTTTCGTGAAATCTTCCTACTGTTGTATGGACTTTATAAGATATACTCATATATTCAGGGGACAAATTCAATCTCTTAGTATAGTCATACGAAATAAAAGAATGTGATGCACCAGGGTCAAATAGAGCTTTACAAATAAAGTTATGAACAAAAACCTTACCTTCCACGATCTGGGTAGGTTCTGTGCCCTCTTCTCCAGTAAGGGCGTAAGCTCTTACTTTAATCTGGGGATGCCCAGTTGTCCTCTGCTGTTGACTCTGGTTTCCCGTATTTGCATTCTTGTGTCCCTTAGGGCAGTCTTTGATCGTGTGCTGATCACTGCCACAGGCAAAACACCTGTCCAATTTCTTCCAGCACTGTTCTTCTGTATGACTCGTGCCACTATAGTGTCCACACTTAGTCTTTTCTTGAGTCACTGGGGCTTTTCCTTTCTCCGATGATGCAGACGTGTCCCTAGTTTTTGGTTTCTTGTGAAATTTTCCTTTCTTTTCTTTCTTAGTGTCAGACTTGTCCGTCCACTTTTCCTTTTTTTATCACTTATTTTGTGGATCTCCTGAAACTCTACTTCCAGTTCCATTGCCGTCTCTACGGCACTATCGTAATCTCGAGGTCTATTAATCGCCATGGCTCATCGCAAATCAAGCCTCAAACCCTCAATAAACCTTTTCTGCCTCCTCTCTTCGTCCGCTAGTACATGTGGAATGTACTAGATCAGCTGATTGAACTCGGCTTCATACTTAGCCACTGTTAATGATTCCTGTATTAACCTCGTAAATTCTTTCTCCCGCAATTTCCTAACCACCGGCGGGATGAACTTCCTTAAAAACTCTTCACGAAATCGTTCCCATGAACGTTCGACTCCAGTCCTCTCCCATTTTCTTTCAATAATAGCCCACCAATGGCAT
>JACFYI010002101.1:10104-30706 GCA_014898755.1 Handroanthus guayacan
GATTGATTGATTGACTTTGCATTTACATAAATGAAGTCAAACCCAAGAACTGAAACAAGCTTGCGATTCACATAAAAAAAATAATTTCTACAACAATTATTCCTATATATAAAAAATATCAGAGAGAGAGAGAGCTTGTTGCATCTTATCAAGAAAACACCACTCTTCATGTTGTCTGCTCAGAAAGGTTATTACCTTTCTTGTCTAATTTTTGATCGCTGGATCATTTGACGAGACAATTCAACAATCTAAGTTTATTCGCTGTGACTACTCATTAATAATCACTTTCAAGATTAATCAAAGCCATCTAATTTAATCTTCTATGGTATGATTGAATCTTAAATGTCCGTTTTAAAAAGTAAGATTTAGAGGGTGTTTTGGTGAGCTTATAAGCTCTTCAAAACATTTTATAAGATGTTTAAGAGCTTATAAAATATTATGAAATATCTGGTAAAAATAAATAAAGATCTTACTAGCTTTCAAAATAAGATATTAGAAGTTTATAAGCTTTTTCTTAGAAAAATAAAAAGATCCTGACTTATTTTTAAAATCTTCACATACACCTTCAATTTTAATTATTTTAATTACAAAATTATTATTACTAACATCTTATAAATTAAAATATCTTACTTTATCCAAACTCTTTAACAATTTATTTTTAAAATGAGATATAACATCTTATAAAGTTAAAAAATATATTTTATAAAATATAAGAATTTATAAAATATTTTAAATAAGCTTAGCCAAACACTCTCTTAATCTGATTTCGGGGGATGCATGTTCAGATTGAGAGAGAGAAAGAGGAGCTCACGGCTCTCATGCGCTTTCCTTAACTCTAAAATGAAATGGGTTTTGAGTATTTTATAAAAGTTCACCCATAATTTATATTATATTCACATTATAAAGATTAGGGTTGGCGATAGAGCGGATTTTTATTTTAATATGATTCGAATCCGATCCAATTGTTTATGATCTTTAAGTAATAAAAATTTTGATGAACATAATTCAACTAAAAAGATTCATGATCCAAAATATGCGAAGCGAATATGAATTTTAATTGATCTGACACATTAATAATTCGAAACCAAATATATAATACAATACATCTTGTATATATATAAAATATTCTACATCTTATACATATAAGCATAATATATGATATAACAATATATAGATATATTATCTTTTTAGTAGTTTTATATAGATATATTGTATTATATACAATATGATTCACAAAATATTTCATTATTTTATATATTAATATGCAGATAGACCCTAAAAGCAAATAAACTAAGTCAGTCTTTTAAAATAGTTCAAAAGATGAATCTATTCATTGATTTTCAGTCAAACTAGGCATAGAAAAAAAAAATTGTTTCGGATTCATAATTTTTCTGGATAATCCGATTTTATCCGAATATAAATATGATAGCATCAACCACACCCATTGGATTTTAAGAGGGTGTTTGGCTAAGCTTATTTAACATATCTTATAAGCTCTTACATCTTATAAGATATTTTTGGAGCTTACAAGATATTGGATCTTATTTTAAGAATAAGTTGTTAAAATGTTTCGATAAAAGAAGACTTTTTAGCTTATAAGATGTTAGTAATAGTAATGTTGTAATTAAAAGGGTGTTTGGGTGAGCTTATAAGCTCTTAAAAATATATTATAAGTTGTTTAAAAGCTTATAAGATGTCATGAAGTGTTTGGTAAAATTTTTCAAAAAAGATCTTATTAGCTCCAAAAATAAGATATTAGGAGCTTATAAGTTCTTTTGAGAAAAGTAAGGAACTCTCAACTTATTTTTAAGATCTTAACATCTACCTTCATTTTTAACCATTTTAATTACAACATTACCATTACTAACATCTTATAAGCTAAAAGGTCTTATTTTATCTAAACCCTTTAACAACTTATTTTTAAAATATGATCCAATATCTTATAAGCTCCAAAAACATCTTATAAGATGTAGGAACTTATAAGATATTTTAAATAAGCTTAGCCAAACACCTTCTAAAATGATTAAAAATGAAAGTAGATGTTAAGATTTTAAAAATAAGTTGGGAGTTTCTTACTTTTTTAAAAATAGCTTATAAGCTCTTAACATCTTATTTTTGGAGCTAATAAGATCTTTTTTGAAAAATTTTATCAAACACTTCATGACATCTTATAAGCTTTTAAACAACTTATAAGATGTTTTTAAGAGCTTATAAGCTCACCTAAGTTCGAATTTTGAATACTATGATCATATTCAGATTCAGATCCATCAAAATCCGATCCGGATCCAACCCGTTGGCAATCCTAATAAAAATGGAGCAATTTACAGGACAGCCCATAGATTAGATCCGATCCAGAACTGAGACCCAACGGCAGCCCAAAGGCCAAATGGGCCCAAAGCAAGTAGCTGCCATAAAAGAGTTCTTGCAAAGTATTTGTCCGGCGCCGGTTTTTCACCGGAGAAGAGAGCCAAGCGAAGATCGAAGATGGCACCCAGTGCTCCAATTTCCAGGCTATCAAGCATCATTTTCAGCAAGGCCTGTATCGGTGCCGCCACCAGTAGGTAGTCACTCTGTGTGTGTGTGTGTGTGCGCGCCCCCGCCCGGGGGGGGGGGGGGGGGGGTGTGAATATGCATTGCGTGATGGTATTCTTTCTGTATATCTGTAGGGCTTCTGTGAGTGTATGAATGTAGTTCTCAATTTTCAGCTCAATTCATGTGTTGAATGTTAATCGTAACACGACGAGAGAAATTTGGCTTAGTTCTCATGAAGCTGTACCCTTGAATACTATTTTTTAATCTGTCTTAATTCAAATGTTCTGGGTTTGCGTGTTCATAAATTTGATTACTTGCTTCTGTTTTTCTATGCTAATCAGATGAATTACGCCTTTGGTTACTTGGAAAAAGGAATTCCAAGGGTCCTGGTTTAGTCATGTCAGTGGCATCTAGTAATGGATCTTGTATTTTATGCAGGGAGTCACTCCGTGGTTTTAAATGGCTAGTAAGAAGCATCTCAACTATTCCTTGTTCGGCAGAAGCCGCGCTGCTCATACGTTTCATGGGACGATTTGGGTATGGAAACCAGAGAAAGCATCATTTGGACAAACTGCTTCCCCATTTTTCATGTGGGTCTACTTTGGTGAATTTGTTGTCTGTCAAAAGATCGTGTATGTTAGGACCTTCAAATATTTCTATGATAAGGGGATATGCAAGAGGCACAAGTAATGCATCTGTTGAGCTGAAAGCAGACGACGATGTTATCAGATTTAACATTGGTGACCACAGTGGTGAACGAGGGTCTTCAAAGAAGGGGAAAAAACCTGCAAAAAACTCCCGCTTGTCAAGAAAGGCAAAGCTAAATGAACTTAGATTTTATCGATTGAAAGCGAAGAAGAAAATGAATTCTCCTAATCCTGAAGTTAGAATAAGATACAAGCTTGAAAAGGTTTGTAAATAGTTCTTCAGAAAAGTCACCTTTGTGCTACAAGTTTTCTTGGATACCCAAAGTTGATTCTTATTCTGTTTTTACATTTTGTCATGGCTCACATGTATAATGTTTTCTTTTAGGCAAAAAGGAAAGAAACATGGTTGATTGAGAAACTGAGGAAATATGAGTTGCCTAATGCACCACCTGAAACCCATGATCCTGAAATTTTGACTGAAGAGGAAAGGTTTTACCTTAAGCGTACCGGTGAGAAAAAGAAAAACTATGTTCAAGTTGGGAGACGAGGAGTATTTGGAGGTGTTGTTCTAAATATGCATCTTCATTGGAAGAAGCATGAGACAGTAAAAGTGGTTTGCAAACCCTGCAAACCCGGACAAGTGCATCAATATGCTGAGGAGCTTGCTAGGTTGAGCAAAGGCATTATTATCGACATAAAGCCAAATAATACAATAATATTCTATCGGGGGAAGAATTATGTTCAGCCAGATGTCATGTCACCTCCAAATACTCTATCCAAAGCAAAGGTATGAAACTATTCATGATTGATTATGTGTTTGCTAATTTGTGTATACTTGTCAATTAGGATGTCCAGCTCCGATCTTGCTTATTTGGCCACTAGTCTTTGGATGTATAAGATAAGTCTGCTGAAATTGACTCTGAATTAAGAAATGGTAATGGTTTTAATTTAAGCTGAAAATGAGCATGAATCCTCTATGGAGGGATGTCATGTTTTAAATGGAATAGATAGTTGTAACAGAGACTTTAGTGAAAAAGCAAATCTGGGTGATAATCGATTGGCCCTGCGTTTGTTTATGACAATTTTGTGATTGCATCTTCCTTCATACGATTTAAATATTTTTTTATTCTAATTACAGGCTCTAGAAAAATATCGATATGAGCAGTCCTTAGAGCATACAAGTCAGTTCATTGAAAAGTTGGAGAATGAACTGGAAGAATATCTTGAACATGTTGCTCGGTATAAACAACAGGAAAAGACACAGAAGACTCAATAGGGTTACAGCTGCTCTCTCTCTCTTCAGTGTATTCCATTGTGAGTAGGCAAGCGTGGGAATGATAATATCTATAATTTGTTTAATATTTACATTTCTCTGTTTCATATTATATCAGGATTTAACTTGTTAGGTGATCGTGGCATTATCTCCAGATATTGCTTTTTGGTATTGAAAATTGAAGGATAAGAAACTTCTTTTCTGAGCTTGGATTATTGGTCTTGTACATGTTGCTGAGGTACTGAATGTCAATGTTAAATCTGCTTCATCTCTCCACTTTTGGGCAACAAAAAATAAAATATATAGAGATAGGGAATTCGCATAATAATGCTGTTGGGTTCAAATCGTGTTGGTGGAACAGGAAAACAGAGAATAGGGTAAAATAACGGCAAACAGATGTCAACCCTGAATGTAATAATGGTAAAATAAGTGCATTTTATAATATGACAGATATTTCACTTCACTTTCTTTTAAGAAAGCAATTTAATTTATTAAATCAAAGGTACACCTGAATGACTACTGAAACGTGTTCTTCCGAAATAAATGAATATTAGTGAAGATTCCCGTTAGTAACAAAAGTTACCATAGGAGCGGTTCAATCCTTTTTGGTGAGGGCCTATTGGGGCAGCGAAATGGACAATAAAGTAAATGAAGCGTCTTGTTATTATTGTGCTTTAGTTTGGAGGAACAAATTTTTTAATTTAGCTACTGTTAGTGTAAACATTTGGCCATAGAAATATTCTCTATGCAAGCAATGTACTGTCTTTTTTCAGCAGAAGGACTGCTCCCTACACTTTTATCTTATTTTCAGCAGCATCATCATTATGTTTACTGTGATGCCCATGTTGTGATATAGAAAGTATTTTTGGTACAGGATTCGACCCCAGGAGGAAGGATCTGGTTTTTTTTCACCCATCATTCTGCTATGACATCCGGGCAAGACACAGAACTTTTATGCATATATTAGTAGTTTTGTCATGTCCAGTAACACTTAAGCTCGGTCCTATCTAGTGCTTGTGAGTGGAAACTGCCACATGTAAGTTGTTTTGAGCAATCATATTCAAGAAGAATTTGTATTATTTTGCAGGAATTTCACCTGGCACTATAAGGTGCGCGAGGTAAAATCAGCCCATCAGAATTTGAGAGATTGACAACATCTCCTAGGTATGGACGACTACCTATAAGCATTGTAAAGTAGTGTTGAAACTCTTGAACAATGCTTTCAATTTTGAACAAGGTTTTCACTTTTTTCGAATCTCAAGTCTCACTGCCTAAGTCGAATTTTCTTCTGTAGCTAAAACGAAAAGCTGTGCAGATACAGCAACAAACTTGCTAAAATGAAGTGCAAATGAATTGAGCCGCTTCCTCCGGGTTCTTCCAGTTACCCTTTTGCTTAAAAGAACTAGATAAGGTACATCTCCAAGCATTCACTTTGGAGATCACTGGGCCTGTATCGACATTCTTGGAGCTCTAGGCTTGGTATTTCTGCAAGGTGTAAACTCATATCAAGTTCAAATCTGGGAAAATTTTTCTGCCAATCCGATCTTACATTATGGGCTGCAAACGGCCAGAGCACAAGTATATCCAAGCTGGGTATAAAAGTTTCGTTTTAGTACTCTATGTTAGTAGTCTTAAGGTCTTATCTTTTGCAAACCGATCCCTCATAAACTAGTTTTTACTTTTAAAGGAGATAGTGATCATAATTTAGAGGGTGTTTGGATAAGCTTATTTAAAACATCTTCAAGTTTATAAAATATTTTTGAATCTTATAAGTTGTTAAGTTTTATTTTAAAAATAACTTGTTAAAGTTTTAAAGTAAAATAAAATCTTTTAGCTTGTTAGATGCTAAATACCTAGTAGTGGCAATTTTATAATTAAAATTGTTAAAATTGATGGTGATGTTAATGATCTTATAAATAAGTAAGGGATTTTTTTGCAAAAAATAAAAATAAAAATGTATGAAAGAACTTATAACATTATAATATTTTATTTTGAGAGCTAAATATAAGATATCCTTTGAAAAATTTTATCAAAGACTTTATGACATCTTATAAGTTTTGAAACATGCTATGAGATGTTTTATTAAAGAGCTTATTATGACATCTTATAAGTTTTAAAACATGTTACAAGATGTTTTACTGAAGAGCTTATATGGTTGCTGAACACCTTCCTAGTTTCGTTGTCAGAGGAACGAATTACGATAAATCCCAATGCATCTATTAGAGGATGTTTGACAAACTTATTTAAGTAATTTTATAAAGTGTTTTTTGAAACTTATGTAATGTTAATTTTTATTTTAAAAATAAGCTGATTTTTCTGATAAAAGTAACATTATGAAAAGTATAATATTAATTGCAAAATATTGAATGATAAGGTGAAAGTTGTCATTGATTCTACATAAAAAGTGACAAGAAATTATATTTTGTTTGAAAAAATGATTCTAACAAACTCAAAAGTAATGGACATGTGTTCATATTGTCATTATTGCCAATTAGTATTACATATATAGTGATTATCTATTGACAATGAAAATCTCGTCACCAATTCTATTGATAAATTTTTGTTGTAATTAGATTATCATTACTCACTATCATCTGTTGCTAATTATTTGCAGTGATAATGCAAAGTGCTAATCTTTTTTTCTTTTTTTTTGGTCATTATGGAGCTATATAATGATGATACAAAAATCATTGTCACTTAAAACATATAATTAGTAAGAAAATAAAGTCATTTTTTAATATATATTATTAGTAATAATCTTTTTATTGTTACAAAAATTTTTGTCACTCGTGTTATATTTTTAAAAAGTGTTAGGATCTTATAAAATTTTTGTAGTGAAATTTTTGTTAATATGATTCTGTGCAAAGAATTCATTAAGATTATTTGAAACAAAATAAGAACTCTGTCCCGCCTACCCAAAAAAAAAAAAACAAAAAAGACTGGCCTTCTATAAGTTCATTAATTTTCTCAAGTATTTTGTAAGCTCATTAATTTTCTCAAGTATTTTTATGGTCTATGATGATTGAAGTAACAATATCTAATCCTGAAAATGCTCCACAATTGTTTCGATTGCTCGTTCAAGAACTACGATCTTTAGCTCTGGAATTGAATCGTTTCCTTGTACATGAGGGAAACTTACCGATTAATAGAAAGAAAGCTTAATCAGAATAAATCATGTTTTTTCTTCTATGATCGATTGGTATAATATCAATATAGCTACGAATTGGATTAGTTTCTACTCAACAAATAAACGATTGGGCTACTAAAATCCTGCCTAATGGGAGGATAGTTGGAGATAATGGCGACGCCACATTTGAATTAGTGGGGTCCCAGGACCCCACTGAAATTTTCTGTTTTTTTTTTTCTTTTCTTTTCTTTTTTTTTTTAAATAAATTATATATATATCGAAATATTAGACTATAAAATATATATTTGTGGAATCCAACTGTCAAATGGCAACAAATCACTCAATAAAAGTTTAGTATTGTAAAATATGAAAAGTTTGGAATGTAAAGGTCAATAGACATTAGAATTTGAAGTTTGAGGCCTTCAATTCGGTTATTTTTATTTTTTTTTATCATCACCTATATATCAAACCAAATCATTTTGCCCACAACTGGTGCTTATCAGATTTCAATCAGTTTGTTAGACTTAAGCTATTTTAGTGAGTTAAAATTTTATATTTTTATTAATTTAATAATATTTTAGTGAATTCTTTTGTTAATCTTTTCATGATTTTTTAAATTATTGAATATGTGAATGTTTTTAATTATTTTAACATAATATATGCCTCGATATGCTAATTCACCATACTTTTTTGGTAGAGATAATTTTTTAAATAATTTTTATTATTTAATAGAATTCGAAGGGACCTCACTAAATTAAAGTTCTGGAGTCGCCACTGGTTGGAGATGTGAAGAAACCCTGTACTTTTCATTACAGATCTTATATGAGTTTTCAAATACTATCTATATGTTTATAGCAAAATGAAACGTCAAACTAAAAAATGCAATGTATTCTACCTTTTATGGATTTGGACAAAAATATTAACGTCAGTAAAAAATTTAAATCAATTTTCTATTTTGGCCTTTGACGCATAAATTGTTATAATTGCATGACTAAATATCCTTCATAAAATTTTGTAATTTAGAAGTGGTGTAAATGTAACTTACTTATAGTGGGAGGGATGTAATGAACTAAAATATGATTTTTAACCTCTATATTTTTAAAATATAATGTTTACCTCAATTTTCGTTCATGAAGACATTCTTCCAACCAAGAAAATGATACAGATACACTTCTTTGTATAATAATAATAATAATAATAATAATAATAATGACAATGACGACCAAAAAGGTCATTCAATATATTAATAATGTAAATATTCTTTTAAAAAAATCAACTGAGGTCGACCAAAAAAGTCATTCAATATATTAATAATGTAAATATTCTTTTAAAAAAATCAACTGAGGTCAAAATAATTAATTCACCAACTTCGCTTGAATTTTTTTAATAAAATACTTTTAAAAGCGTGGTATTAATAAATTTTTTAAATAAAAAGAAAGGAATTTATAATTTCACTATAAAATAGTCCTAATTCAATTTTTAGTGTGTGGGAATCTCTAATGTTAACAAACTCTGTCTATTACATGGAACAAGGACACATTATTGTACGTGTCAGCGACAAATTGCAAAGAATTATGCCCCCAGAGCTCGTACATGAAATGATTCAAGTACATTTTTACATTCATTCAGACCAATCATTCTCAGAAAATGGGGGGTAAAAGAGAGAAAATGTATCTGGGATTGTTGCTGCTGCCTGCTTTCCTCTGATACATCAATTAGACACTTCTACTGTCCAAAGAGAATAGTGATGATCGGACCCATTTAATTCTCTAATATTCATGCTCTTTCTGCATGCGCCACGTGTCATAAATAATTATTATTTTTAGTTTTTACCATATTTTTTAATAAAATTTTACTATATATTTTAATAAAATGAATTTCTTAATTTAGACCCAATGGTCTAGCATTTCTTGATCATATTCGGGTATTTATAAATTTAATAAGATTTTTAGTCTGCTTGGAAATGCCCAAATGTACACTTATTTGGTACAGTTGATAATTATCTCAAACGCATTCGAAGTTTGATTTTTATTTATAAAAGTACGTTATATGATTTGAAAAATTATAATAGTATTCCATACGCACTACAATCAAATTATCTGAAAGCTTAATAAATTGACTAGAATATTAAAAATAGACCTCTTATTAATTTAATTATACGGAGTGTTGATTAATTTTACAAATTACAAGATATATTTCTGTAGTGAGGCCAAATTTGATGAAGGGCCAAGGTAATTACCTGGATGTAAATATATTAAAAGAATATCGCGATACCCAGTTCGCATAATTAAGTAGTGAAAAGTAGACATCTTAAACTTTATCACCAAATATATGTGCTACCTTTGAAGATCTCCTTTAATCAAGTTGCACACATGATATATCAAGCAATCATTGTGCCCACAGGCCCCGCATTTTACCCTTTATTTGAATCATGGATTTCTTTAGACCCACTAATTTGTCATTTCTTTATCATATTCAGATATATTTAGACTATGAATCATAAGTATTTGTTGACTTGAAAATATCTAACTTTATGCTTATTTGATGTGGGGATAATCACCTCATACACGTAAATTTAACCTAACTAACAGAACACTTTTTTTATTATTTGGGATACCTCATGTGCATTACAATAATATCTCATGAGAATTTAAAAAATTAAATAAAATATTACAAGTAGGTCCCTGTTAATTGAGTAATACATTTTACTGCTAATGATAGACAAAAAGGGCAGAAGTCCTCTATTAAAAAACAATAGACAACACACTAACCTCTCTCTCTCTCTCTATATATATATATTAAGAAAATACATTTTAACCCATTTTTGAAAGCAATGAGCTTCCCCTCACAGTACAGGAAGGTTTAAGTATTTATTGTTTTTTCACTAGGAATTTTTTGCCTACTTCAGTTTTTTACGGTGGGTAAAGTGGATTGTTATTAAAAATTAAAACATTACATAAATTGTTTATATGATTAGGCCAAACTTCAAAATAATTATCCCTTAATCTCAAACTTACACAAAAAATACACTATTATTAAGTGGACGAATGACCTAAGATTTATCAAAACCATTGTTCTATTAAAGCAATTAAATGAGGAATTGAAGTACTATTTAGTTGATTAATCGCTTGTCTGTTGCAATAGCGACAGCACAGTGAAAAGAGGGCCTGGGACCAGGGGATGGGGCGGTGCTGCCTGCCTGCTCTCTTCTGACAGACCAGGAAAAAAAACAATAAAAAAAATGGGAAGAAAGAAAAGCAGAAGACAAAGATACCCATTGGGTAAAAAGCTCACAAGAAATAGAGAATTCAAAAATGAAAAACAGTAATTTTTTTTTTTTGATTTTGATGAATGGGGTAAACTGTGAATGTGTGAGCCAAATTGGATGGATGCGGATCCCGATGCCCATTGCCGTTTACAAATCAAACCAATGTTCAGCCGTCCTTTCGGCTTGTGCTCGAGCGTGGACACCAATTGGACTGTTTGAGTTGGACTTATTTGAAGTTTCATTATTCGACTAGTTGTATGAAACTCAAGTGTAAATATTATGGTAAAGATTTCAAATTAAGGTAAATTTTCATTTACTGTTGTTAAATTTATTTATTTTTACACATTGGATTGACTCTCAAACGTGAGGAAAGTTTTTTTGCTGATGATTCCATTGCTGGGACCTTATTTTTCAATAATAAAAAATATTTTATTTGTTTATTTTAAAAATATGTAACTCTCAAAGGAATTTCTCGGTACCTTTTCCACTTTTTGTTCGAAAAAAAAATCATAGGAAGAAATGAATTCTTTGAGTGGAAAGGGGGAGAAATAATAAAAACTAGCAATTGCACTCGAATTATTTTTCACCTCGAATAATCATACTAACTTTCAAAATATTTGTGCATTGCCCTCTTGACCAGTTTTCTATGGAATATTAAGGAATATTTCATCTCCGAAGCATGAAGTAAAGCGTACGACCACTTTAAGTGAAGACAGGATATTTACTCTTACCACCTAGATTATGTGCTATTCACATTGTAGCCTTGAACTATGCATTATGGACAAAATAGTGCATAATATTCCATCGGAAACTAGTCTTGGGGCAATGTATAAATATTTTGAAAACTAATATGGTCACGAGAGACAAAAAATAGTTCGATAGGTGAAGTGTAAAATGACTCATAGTTCAGGGGGTAAAGTGTAATTATCCTTTATCATTACATTTTATGTCTATTTTGTTTTATCTTTCACAATAGGATTAGTTTCGTCTATTCATATAAAAACACACCAAAATAAATACATAAGGTGATCATGCTTTACATATAGCATGGATTGTTGAAAAACATGTAGCTCAAGACTAATATTAATTTTACAATAAAATTTCAAACCTTTATTTTGTACGAAAGCTCTAAGACTCCGTAATTTAGACACTTGGGCAAAAGCACAAAAAAAGGGGCTCCATATGCATATATATATATATATATATATTTAAAGATTCTATATTTTAGTAGATTGATGACAATATGACCCCAACATGCAAAAGACTCAGGCAATGTTTACGATGGCGATTAACTAGTGTTTGGTCAAAATATACCCACTTAAACCAATGTTAACTATGAGAGTTTGATAATGCTGGCCAAACCCTCAAGCCCATGTATAAGTTAGTTAAGGGAGGGTTAGTTTGGTTTGTTAGGGTTTTAAATAGACCATCAAAGGCTTTTTATATATCTACCCAATACTCCTTAAAATTTACAATGATTGCCATTGTAGCCTAACAAAGAAAAAAGGGTATTTTTTACATTTAATACACAAACAAATTATTTGCCAAACCAATAAAGTCAACAATCCCCCAAAATAAGCTAAACAAACCTCCTATAACATCCGAAGTAAACAAACGACCAATTTCATATTACCCAATTTAAACTAATATTTAAACCATTCATTAACAAAACCCCCAATATCCCAAATACCCAAAGTAAACATGCTAATTAATTTAACCACTAAACGACCAATTAAAAGGCAAAATAACTTGATTAAACTGTTGACCAAACAACTAGTCTTGTTGTGTAACACTCCCCCTCAACTCCAGTCTCTTTTCTCTTCGTCTTGCCCAGCTAATGATAAAATTTTTCAAACTTGCTGCCATTCAGGCCTTTTGTGAATAATTCCGCAACTTGATCTTTAGTCTTAATGTGTCTCGGCTCTACCTCTTCTTCTAGTATGTTTTTGCTGACAAAATGATAATGCACCTCTACATGTTTAGTTTTTGCATAAAAGACTAGATTCTCGGCCAAATGTATTGTTGATTTGCTATTGCAATACAAGGGAATTGCATATTTTGCTAGTTGATGTAAGTCCTTCGACAATTGCATAAGCCGAGTGCCCCCTTGAGCTACCATTGTTAGTGCTTGATATTCAGCTTTCGTTGTTGACGAAGATAAGATTGATTTTCTTTTGTTGTCCTAGGAAATTGCTCCATACCCAAGCATAAAAACATATCCAATAGTGAGCTCTGGGTTTCATGATCACCTACATAACCAGCATCACAATAACGAACTTGCAATCTTTACTTTTCTTGTACAAAATACCCCAAGCAACTCTTCACTATCTCGGAATTCGCCAAACTACCTCAAAATGAGGCTTCTTAAGATTTTGCATGTAATGACTCATCACAAAAATTGCATATGAAATATCGGGTATGGTTAAAGTTAAGCAGATCAAATTAACCCACCAATTGTCGATACATTATTGCATCTTCCAAATCTCTCCTTTCATGAGCACAAATTTTTGCGTTTGGCTCTGTTAGAGGCAAACGTTGCTTCATTCCAGCATTCCAAATTTATTCAGCAAATCTTTGGAATGCTTTTGCTGATGAAGAAAAATTTCTTCTTGAGTATGATTAAATCATCCACATACACTAGCACAATAGCTAGTTCCCTTCCATTAACTTTGACAAACAAGCTAGAATCTGTAGATGTCACCAAATAACCATTATGAGTAATAAATTGAACAATCTTACCCTACCACCATACCAAGCCATAGGCGCTTGTTTTAATTCATAGGTTGCCTTTCGAAGCTTGAACACATATCAAGATGATTTTACTCTAAAAGCTTGTTAACTGGTTCATGTATATCTCGCGATCCAACCGTACATGTAGAAATGCATTTTCACATCTATCTGCCACAAGTTCAAATTTTTTCCAGTTGTAAGTGCGAGTATGACTCCATACATCTTAAGCTTTGCTATTGGACCAAATGTTTCATCATAGTCTAGTGCATATCATTGAGAAATTCATTGAGCTACCAAACAAGACTTTTCTCTCTCAGTTGATCCATTTGTGTGACGCTTTATCTTCTAGACCTATTTATAGGAAATAGACTTCACATCTTTTGGCTTTGGCACAGGCTCCCAAGTCTGGCTCCATCCTAATGCAACAATTTTCTCCTTCATAGCTTTAGTTCACTTTGAATTTTAAAATGTTCCTCAAAAGTCTCCTAGTTCTTTTGCATTATTTCTTCTATTATAGTGGCCTTGGTATGCTTAGGTTTTGGCTTTTTGATTCTTGTTAATCTTCTGAGTGTAGTCGGTCCTTCTTCACTTGGTTGTTGATACGCACTAGTTTCTAGGGACTTTGAGCTATGCCTTTGTTGACATCTGTACCATCATCTGCAACCTCAGCTTTACCAGAACTCAACTGGATTTGAGAAGGCTACAACTCGTCTTTGAAAACACTTGAGCCTGGCAATACCTCTTTATGTGAGGGCCACCATAAGGAAGCTTTATCAAACACCACATTACAGGATGCGTAGCACTTTCAAATTTAGAAGCACAATACCTCCACCTTTTTATTTGATTATTGTTAGAAAATGGAGTTTAGACCTAACTCAACCCCAAAAGCTAGCTTGTGAGGTAAGGATTGCCCAGGACCATATAAAGAGGCCAAGACCCTTGTATTTATCCGATGTGGGATTCTAACACACCTCCCACATGCCCAGGAATGAACATCTGGAGCGTGAAATATTTTGAAATAGGTGGACAAACAACACATACCCAGGAATGAACATCTGGAGTATGGAATAATATGAAATAGACAATTAACAACCCAACATCAGTAATGGGTTGGCTCTGATACCATGTTAGAAAATGGAGTTTAGACCTAACTCAACCCCAAAAGCTAGCTTGTGAGGTGAGGATTGCCCAGGACCATATAAAGAGGCCAAGACCCTTGTATTTATCCGATGTAGGATTCTAACAATTATCATATCCTGCAAAGACACACTTAATAGCCTTTTTGTCCCTCTTGATACATAAATGGTTAGGTACAAATACATAATATACACATTTAAAAACTCAAAAATAAGTAATTGTAGGTCTAATGTTTCAAAGTTTTTCAAAGGGTGAAAGAAAACATAACCTTTGTTGAGGAAATCAATTGGTCACGAAAGCCGCACCTTTCATTGCTTTTTGCCCCAAATTGTCTTGAAACATTCTTCACATGAAACATACTTTGATATGTTTCTTCCAGGTATCTGTTCTTCTTTTCTACTACACTGTTTTATCACGAAGCACTTGAACATGTGACTAATGGCATATATGGCACTTCGAAAAAAGTTTGAGAACACATATTAGGTGTGTTCTCCCTCCTTATCAATGCGTAGACAATAAACTTTTTTACAAACATCTGCTTTTACTACAATTCTAAACTCTTGGTATTTTGAAAGAGTTTCATATTTTTCTTTCAAAAAATTAACCCACACATACTTGGAAGGTTACATGTACTTCATCCCACAAAATGAGGCTTCCTTTCGTGATCCACACACATTAGAGTGAATTAACTCAAATGGTTCCTTTGCCTTAACTTGGGTCTGTTCATATGACAACTAGTGTACTTTTCCATGGCAACAACCTGCAGATATTATGTTGTTCTTACTTCAAGTTGTGACACGTATACAAAAAAAAAAAAAAAAAAAAAAAAAAATACTTCAAGTTGTGAGGGTCCCTTTAGAATTGACTTTTTCATCACACATCTAGGTCGGAGTAGCTCATATGACCTAGGTGCATGTGCCATAAGTCTGCCTTCTCATTTCTCCTTGTCTTGTCTATGTGCTTAGTTTTTGCAGACGTCACATATCTCACTCTAGTCTTTGTCTCGTCATCGTGGGCTCTTCTATAAAAGTCACAATACACCTTCACATCTTGCGAACCAAACAAAGTAAAATGGCCTAAAGTGTTAATTATGCTACAGAAAGAAGATTTTTCTTTATACCTAGGACATGGAAGACATTTTGAAGTGGAACCTCGATAGCAACATACTAGGGAGAGATTCATATTATTGATGTGAGTTATTGGTAACTTTGAGTTGTTTGTTGTCACTACCACATAGCTTCTCTTAATCTTAAGGGTCATATTACTGATGTAAGCTATTGGTAACTTTGAGTTGTTTGTTGTCGCTATCACACAGCTTCTCTTAATCTTAAGGGTCCCAATGCTAAGGCATTTGATCCTCACTTAGTCCAGATAGCAAAAAGAATATATATAGGTTTAAAAGCAAATATAACATTTATCAATCCAAAACTCAGAAAAAAAAAACCCATAATAATGTATCAATATATATATATATATATAAAGGCGCAAAACAAGCCTAATAGGCATTGAGAAAAGCACAACTCAAAAGGTTAAGTATGCAACTCTATTGTTGCCATTTTTCTTAATAGTTTAGAACATGTCTTGTAGCCCCTTTTGGTCTAAACCTTCTAATTAGGCCCATTGTCACATTGTGGTTAAGAGGGATTGGAAAAAGTTGAAGGCAAATTTTCCCATTCTCACCCATTTTCGAAAGTATGTGATTTTATCCTTTTGCAAGCGCATTAAGCCATAAAAGTTTAGAATCAACCCATTTCCAATTCTATTACCACATGGATCTTAGAACTTGTCTACGAATAAGGAAACATGTCATTTCTTTGCTTCTTAGATTGTTACCGTAGCTACCATGCAATTAATACACCTCAAACCCTTGGAGCCTAAATTATGGTAATCCTCTAACAATGCCTGTGGAGAGTTAAGATTTTTGAGAGAGTTTCTACTTCTAGATAGTTGTGAGTATTTTATTCAAGTGGAACTCCCATATTTAATGAGCACCCAAAACACCCAAACCTCTAATCCCAACTATTATGTGCTAAGGCTTTATCTTGCTGTGGATGCCTATTGTTCATGGACCATATACTTGACCCAATTGGTAATATGTCTCATTCATCCTTATTTAACTCATCTAATTTAATTTTCACAAAATTCTTCATCTTATTTCTTTTCTTTCACATGCGGAATAAGGCATACAATCAAGCCAGAAGAAGACATGTAAGAAAGGTTAAATTTGGCTATCACCAAACTATTACAACTCTTCAGCTCAAGTTTTGTTATATACCCTAAAGTCTGCGATTGCACTAGGTTAAGTATCTCAAATCCTTCATATTGTATAGAGCATGTTGATTCTCTTTAGTTGTAGTGCCCACAGCTATGCAAAAAACATCTTGACTTAGTTGATCGACCTAACCATAAAATAAGAGACTCATCATCTTAACTTATCTGTGGCCTCTCATGTCAATTAATTGGGTCTTGACGAATTTCTAGACATACTCCAGTAAGCCAGATTTGTTGTGGATATTAACAACATAAGTATAATGTTATTAAGCTTACACTACATAATATGATCTAAAGTCCACAGGGTACTTAAAGACAATATGGGTTTGCATAGTGACAATGTAAGGATCCACTTTGTCTCCCTCCTTAAAAGGTTGACTCAAAGCACATGTAGTACTATGCATACATGCTATGATGGAGTTTTCATTCAATCCGAGCATATCACGCCTTTAATCATTCTAAATTAGTCTAGTCTTTTGAAGCACTTGCGCACCACTAGATGGTAAGTCTCCAAATGCCTTCAAGTGATTTGTACATGATTAGCTACTCATAGGCTTTTATGAACTTTGGACTTCATAATGCATAAAAATGATCTCATCTTAGCCTCTAAACTAAGATGACCTTAAAATATTCTTAGCCTTCCTCATTGTTCCAAACTTGAAGGCGATCATTTGCATACCCTCAATGATGCACACATGATCTAAGTCGATCGTGCTTGCTACCAAAGCGGCAAGTGATTGTCTATAAGGGTGTTTGAAGCTGTGGCAATTAATTATCTCAAATTCATTTATATATTTTGATTCTTGAAGCTAAAGAATAGTTGTAAATTAGACAATTTTAAGCATGAATTTGATATGTTGTGTTGTTGATATGATTTGGACATTGAACGTAACAAATTTAAATATCAATATAACAAATTTCAATGATGAACATGACAAATTCAATTCAGATGCTGGATCAAATGAATGTGGTTAATTACCAGATATCCGAATTTGAATAATAGTCAATACGAATACAAATAAATGCTTAAGGTTTAGTTTTTTGTGATCTTATAGATATAAGTGCTTAATGAATGGCAATGTGCAGGATTAGGCCAGGGATCACTAGTCTCTGTACCTTCCTTTAATTCTCCATAGTAATCTCCTTGTACGCTTCCATACTTCATGGGTAGAAAATTTTTATACCCATTCCCACATCCAATGGAGTCTTCATTCTCCTTTCGTTTTCTCTTTTCCTAAAAAAGTAAATAAAAATACATAATTCACTTAAAAGCATATAAATTCAAGATCCTCTAAGTTAATACATTTTAAAATAAATAAAGTAAAATTGTCTTAACATAAATAAAAAGCAATTAAGAAATACTCCACAAGCGATATTTAAACCAATCAATAAAAAAGTAATATGTGATGGAACAATGTAAAAAGACGATAAAGTTTTAATTATTATTTTTCTTATAATGTTATTTGTTTTCAACTAGTGATACACCAAATGTTATCGTTTTCTTTTTTTACTTATTACTACTAATCTTATATTGTTTTATCTTCTTAATATTATTGTGATCATATCTTAATATATTTCATCAACAATCTTTTTTTTTTAAGCTTAAGTTTATAATACAAAAATCAATTAATATCAATAAGAAATATTTTCGTATGAACATTTTCTGTCTATCTTAAAATTTACTACATTATTCCCTAATATGTGAACTTTGATCTAAAGTCAAAATATAATGGAGAGAGCTGGAGGCAAATGTGAGGATTCTCTATTAGCCTCCTTAAAAATATTCGAATGTCCATTCGATTATCTGCATCCTTATTTGAAATTGACGGATATAATCCATATCCAAAAATATTTGGATATATCCATCCGTGTCCGTTGGCTAAAATTTGGAATATGGATATAGCAGCATCTGCATCTGAAAAATTATCTGCATTTGCGCATAATTTTATGTATAATTATTTAGATAATAATGTAATGTATAGGTATTAAATTATATATACAAATAAAATTTAAAAATTATATGCTATATATTAAAATTTTAGACTATGCTAGAATATATACAGTAATTTTACTTATGAATTTTAATTTTTTGGCATTGATATAATAAATTCGGATATTTGAAGTAACAAATTTGAACATAAGATGAAAATTGCAAATAATTAATACAATAATATCTCGATATTATATCTGTATTCTTAGTATTCAAATGGATACCGGATATTCGAATATCCAACCGATATCAAACAAATGCAAATACGGATATTCATTTCAATATCCGATAAAATTCGAATATAAATATTTGCATCCAGGTAATATTGGATGCGAATATAGATATACTAATATTCGCATCTGAATATTCGAAATTACATGTCTATTCTCCATGCTCGATCGCCAATCCATAGTTGGGCATCCAATCGGGACAAGTTTCGGCACGAGTTCAGAGTGATGAGAGAATTTTATCATATCTACTTTTATATCTCTTCATATGCCTAAATTCAAATCCAGTCAACGACTAAAATCTATGTATTCATGTAATCGGCTGATATACCTAGTACAATTGTCTCCCTAGTGCAGTGGTGCTTATAACTTAGAAGCACTTCCAACTATCAGGCATTGATTGTAAGTTCCTCATAAGGGAACATGAATAAACATTGTGCTCATGAAAATCTAACAAAGATCCTCAACTTATTTTTAGAGGTCCACATTGCACTATATGCCACATACGCTTTAAATTTATATTCAAATTGCAGTTTGCTAAAGAAACATAATTTTTCTGATTTTTAGAACTTAAATTTTCTATTAGATCTGATGAAATATTTGACAATTTTAAGATCAAATTATTTGATACCAAATTCTACTCAAACGACTTCTCCCACACCCAAAACCCAAATTAGAAGAAGAAGAAGAAGAAGACAGTTTAATCAAACAATTAACTAAATTTAAGAAGAAGAAGAGAGTTTAATCAAACAATTAACTAAATTTAATTAAAACTTATGTTGATAATGATAAATTTCTTAAAGGGTCCTGTACAATTTTTTTCTAAGTGCAGCACACTTGGACATTTTTGTCCTTTTAATTATAATTTTACTTTAAACAAAGCTCTCTCAATTCTCTCAATTCTACTAAATAATTACAATCCAACTTCTATTTTTTTTTAGAGAAGCGATTACATTTAATTATTACATGAATATATTTCAAAGATCAAGTACAAGAACTAAACACAAGATAAATTCTATAAACTACCATACGGTAGATAAATACTACTATACAATAGATAAAAATCCAAACGCTATCGGTGGGATTCGAACTTGTACCTCTCCTATGAAAAGGAGGAGGCCGTGTCACTTCATCCAGAGGGCGGTGGCCAATCCAACTTCTATTTAAACACACAATTAATAAATATATTAACCACAAATAATTAACAAAAATAATTAAACATAATAAATAATTAGGTTCAAACATGAGTAACAACTAAATATTATACGTTAATAATAATCCTAATTAGTAAGATATTAATCCTAGTTACAAATAACTAAAATAAATAAGAAAAACTAACTTTAATCTAAACAGTAATATTAAACATAATAACTGATGTGGTCTCAGAATCACACCAAGGA
>JACFYI010002101.1:46988-76207 GCA_014898755.1 Handroanthus guayacan
ACCCTTAGTTTTTACGGAACTTGAGAAGATTTCCACCTCGTCCTGATTTTTCCTTTTCTTTTCTTTTCCTTTTTTTTTTTCCTTCTCTTTTTCCTTTTAATACATCTCGTATTCTTGTTTTGATTTCTTCTTATACGATGATTTTGCAGATGTTACATTGTTAAGAGTAGCATTCATAGCTTGTTTCCAAGATTTTCATCAGACATTTGAAATGTCAAAACATGACTTTTCTAATTTTACAGTCGGAATTGTAACCCAATTTTTGAACAAAAAATGACTTATAAAAATACCACTGACAATATCATTTTTTCTAAAAAAATGACTACATTTCATTAGGGCTCATTTACTTTGATACTTTGATAGATAGAATAAATGACTGATAGATAAAATGAGGGATTAAGTGTGGGATGGGATTATTTAGTAATAATAGTAATGTGTTTACTTTGAGAAATTGTATGAGTGATAAATAGAATATCATGTTAGCATTTATTGATAAAATATTGTTGATTAGGAATAATTTCCTATAATACCCTTAACCTTAAAAAAAAAAAAAAAAAATTGAGTGTGACTTTGTCAAACTAACACGTGTTTTAACCCAAAATTTAAAAAAATTTCAAGGGAAATGAAGGGAAGCTTCGTCCTCTTCCATCTTCTCCACTCCATAGAACAAGAGAAAAAAATGGCAATTTCCATTGTTTCAATTGTTTCCTCCAATGTTGGTTTTGACAAAACAATAAACTCGATTCATGTTTTTGTCATCAACTTTCACACTGATAAAAATTATGAGGTTAGTCATAAATTTTCTAATATATCATTAACATGAATAAAATTTCAAAAAAGAAAACAAGAAAAGGAAAAATGTTTGCAAATCTCATCTCATCAGTCATCACCAACATGGTAGAACTCATGGGTTTCCACCCACTTGAAAATCTAGCCAAAAATCCAAACCTCCCAAATTTTTTTGTGAACTTTCAGATCTAAATGCATACAAATTCATGAGTAATGCTCTCCAAATCTATCTCTACATTGAATCAAACCAATATTTTAAAATCTTGAAGGAAGTCGGAATTGAAGAAAGGCAAGAACCCAAAGCTGTTCTCCAGTTTTCATCTTCTCCGTTTGAGATGCCTTACCTAGATTTTCTCAATACTTACCAAATTCGTTGGATCTGATTAAAAAGTCTGGACCCCATCCTTTCTTGGATTTTGCCTGCTTTGTTGGATTTTGCCATTGGTGCATACAAGGGAAAATTAATCTGAAACTAAAGCTTGAACTTGGAGTAAGAGGAAAATATCCAAGGGCATGTGGGTAATTTATGTTAATATTAGTTGGGCTGGATTGTGCTATCACAGCTCCCAACTGTGATAAATTATCATGCAAAATGCCATTTGTATACCGGGCTGGCTCCATTTCACAGGCTTTAAAAATTGTAAATCCAGCAAAGTAAATAATGGATTAGGTGAGATAAAATAATGAATCCAACCTAATCAATGATAGTAAACGCGCCCTTAATAGATGAATATAAATAATAAAAATTTGGAATTAAATCCTTAAGGCAATGTTCATTTTAGGGGTCAGTCCCCACTTGAATTTCTAAAAACTCAACTCATCACTTTTCACTTATTTTTTAGAGTTCACTCCACACCTAATGCATAAAGACTTCAATGTTCTTGAGAAAATGTTAAAACAACAAAACTCTCTCCCCCACCTTAAGTAAAACACATTTCTGAAGGAAGAGAAAAAAGGGCACAATTTCTAATTCTCTTCATCCCAATTCAAATGGCTCTCTCTATCTTTTCTTCCTCTGTGCATGCATTTGTTTTTCCAATACCCTTCTTTGTGTCAAGGTTCAAAAATCATATTAAACTGAAAAATTACTAGTTTATGGTTCATTGGTTCAACCGGTAGTCGAACTGTAATTGAACCATAACGTTATAATTATATAATATAACTTAAATATTATATATAAACTATTAAAATGCCAAAAAATAGAATATAAAAGAATCAAATTATTAATTTCAATCATTACCATATAAAAGATTATTAAAAAATAAACATAAAACATAAAAAGTCCAAAGATAATTGTTCAAATTTAAAAATTATCACATAATTATTGAAATTTAAAGTTTAAAATACAACATTATTCAATTATTTTAAATGTTTTTTTTTCAATTTTTTTGCTTTTTTTCTCTCAAAAAAAGATTAAAAATGAACCATTCCAATTCTCTAAAATCGTGATTAGTTCACCAGTTCGAATGGTCCTACCACCAGTTTGAGTGGTTTTTACAAACTAGAACGGTTTTTTTAAGTTTACCAATTTTTTGCTAAAATCAAATTGAACACTCGGGCGGTTTATTGTCCAACTGGTCCGACCGCCCAATCTGGTCCGGTCTGATCTTTTAAACAGTGCTTTGTGTGTAAAGAAAGTTGAAGAAGCAGCCCTGAGATCTCTACAACTCAACTTGCTATAGTTCATTCTCTTATAGAATGTATTTTTTTCTTAATTTTTTTTTTGTTCGAACTCTTGTTTGAGTATATAAATACCGCATTTCATAATTTGTTATGTAAGTAATTTTAGTTATTATAAACTCAATTTTACACTTATATGGAATTGTAGAAAGAAATCTAAAGAACCTTAGTTTTACACTTGAAAGGGCTGAGTTTGTACTTTATTAGTTGGATTTCATGCTTCTTTTGATTTTAGTACCTGAATTTATGATTTACACAATTAATTGAGGGATTGTTTACATTGGTTGATGAGTTTGAATTTATTAATTAATTCAGCCTAATCATCTATTTACTTTCGTTAATTAAAAAATTCCCTAGCCCATGATTTTGTACTTTGCCCGATATTGTTGATGGGTCTTGCTTGATATTTTATCAAGCAAATAGAGGTTTGATTGGGCTATTAAGCCCAAGGTGTTTTGTTTTGTTATTATTATTATTATTACTACTATTACTACTACTACTACTACTACTATTACTTTTACCTTTTTCTTTTTGATATTTTACATCAAAGGGTATTTTTGAAAAATTATCCCCAATCATCTAGTTTTTATCAACCAATGTAAACATAGTATTATTTTTATCACTCATTTAATCTCTCAAAGTAAATGTATGATTATTAATATTAAACAATCCTATCCCATGCCCTATCATTCATTTTGTCTATTACTCGCTTATTCCATCAACCAAAGTAATGAGCCCTGAAGGAATTTTGGTCTATTTAATTGAGGGATTAAAGATTTGATGAAATTTTGATCGATTTAATTAAATAATATATTAGTTTCTTAACAAATATGTTTGGTACCATTTACATGCAACTCGAGTACAGAAACTAAAACTTTTAAGTATATGTAACTGCAAATCACATTATGTACTAAAACTTTATTTTCCATTTGATTGCAGAAATGTCTAGAGTGTCGGAGCTTTATTCACATTGTTACTCACGATACTTTCAATCTATTATGGAGAATTTAAAACCCAAAATGGAGTTTACACATATCGAGGCATTGAAGAAGAGTCCAGTCTATGTATACCTCGAGATGCCCAAACTAAATACTAGCTTCATTCAGATTGAAGCTGTACTAAGGAGATTTGATGTCAGAAAGCTTTCTTTTACTTTGGGGGAAGACATGGAAGTTCCATTTTTTATATTAGAGTTCTCAATGATTTTAGAGTTGTGTCACATGGGATAATCCGTGGATATAAGGTTGAAAAAGGAGTCTTCTACTGTTGTACTATTTTCTAACTTTATGTGAGTTTTCCTTTTTTTTTTTTCAATTACAGATTAATTGATTGCAATATTTTATACTATATAAAGGTTAGAAAAGTTGCTAGAATTCAATTTAAGTGATCTTTTTATGTTTCCTATTGTGTCATTTGCAAAAAAAGTGTTCTACTACTGTGTTCATAGATTCATGAACTAAATGTGCTATAGCCTAGGATGTCATTTAGAAAATTTTCATGTATTTGCTTGCTTGAATATATTTTGGCATGCTTATTAAATCATGATTAATGTTAATGTAATGGAAGTTGACATTTGGGTATTCATGTTTTCAATGATTTTCCTTTATTGTTATTTAAAAAAAAAACAGTGGGAAAAGGGGTTTAAGGCACGATCCTAACTTGTGTATTATACAAATCAAAATTTAAAACAAAGGATACTAACCTCCTTTAGAACCAAAATTTGAAGCTACCGCAATAAAGTAAATGAGGGAGGACTCTTCCCATTTAGCAAATGCAAGCATATTAAAAGATCAATATAATTCATTTTTCACATTAAGAAAAAATACATCTTAAAGCAGTCAAGCCTGCCAAGAGAGCGTATCCAACTTGGCAAAAGGCTTGTCAATACTAACAAGGAATGATTATGAAGGAACTTGCCACCCAAGTGTACCTAAAATGGCATGGGACGTCGCAATCAAACCAAAAGTTCAGCGATGACTTCTAGAAAAAATGAGATAAAGCCTCATCTAAAGTTCGGATGTGCAATCTGTCCAGCTAGATCCATTGCATCAGATGGTATTAAATTTGAGCAACTTCCCCAGCCGCTAATTCTATCTATTTCATATGATGTCAACAAGTCAATGAGTTCAGGCATGCTTATTATAGTAAAAACTTTTGCTTCTTGAATGGCTGTAACCTTGGAATCCATTCCCTAGGTAGTGATCTCAAAATTTTTGTTATTTTTTCTTCCTTAGTAAACACTTTCTCAAGTGCGTGTAGAGAGCTGATAATCTTCATGAACCTTAAATACACTTGCTTAATATTCTCCTCAAGCTTTATAGTGAACATTTTGTATTGCAGTACTAAGATTGTAATCCTTTCGACACGACCTTGATTTATACCTTTATGAGTAACTTGTAGTAGTTCCCATATTCCTTTTATGTTTTCACATGAGCTAATTCAATTGTATTCTTCTTTTGTAAAGCACATCAATGATATTTGAGCTTTGGCATTGAGAGACTTGCCTTCTATCATTATCGTTGTAATTACTACATGTCTTGTGACATAGACTACTTTCAACTAATTGTTAGTGTGATTGGACCTCTCATAATAATCTCCCACAGATCGCAACCTTGAGCAATGGTATATTTCTGCATTTTTTTCTTCCAGCTGTGATATTCAGTTCCATCAAATAATTGTGGCCTATTATGAAATAGTCTTTCAACACAGAGGTTGGTGGTCCAATCCTCCACTCAGGTTGTTATGCCTTGATACGGGGTGAATGTGATCTTATACAGATTGTGGCACAGAGTTGAGCATAAGAAGGGGATGAAATACGCCTTTTCAGTTTTAGCACAACAAAAATCATTGATTCCTTAATCTGCTAATTCAATACTTGCAACACTTAAACATATAAGGAATTAATACAAAAGGCAGTAAGCAGCAATCACAATAATGATCAGTAAATAGAGCAATAGTAAAAATAAGTATTAAAGTAGGTAAAGAAGACATGGATTTTAAAGAGCTTCATGATCAAACGATCCTAATACTCTCTCTAAACTTTTTTACTTAGGATTTTAAATAAACAATTCACTATACCTGATTTTTTTCAAAGATTAAATAAAAAAACTATTACAAAGATCTTTACAAGAGCAATCTTAACCCAAATTCCTATCGGGCGCAATTCTAACCCAGATTTTTAAGGGTGCAATCCTAACCCACTATTTTACGATATAGAAAAACCCAACCTTGTTTTCACAAGATCAACCAACAACCTGGATCTTTAAGGTATAGAAGAACTGAACCTTGACTTTCGCGGGCTAAGCAAAAAACCTAACCTTTTAATGGCTCAAGTCAAATGAATTACAAGTCCTTCACAAGGAAGCAAATTTTTTCGACACTCTATCAACTTTTCACAAAATAAAGTTCAAATCCAACTTTTATGACCAAGTCTAACTGTAAACTAATGAATTCTTTGAGCACAATGACTTTAATGATAAATCTTAACCTTGCAAGATGAGTGGAGGGTTGTAAGATAAAGCTTAAACAAGCTTATACAACAATTTTGGCACAGTTTGTTATTTTAAGATTATGAATGAACCTTTTTACATGAGTTAATTCTAAATTATTATTTCTTGTTGATTTTATGTTTTCTGAGTGGTTATTTATTCTATTCTATCATGGTGCTTACTTTAATTCAATTGCCTAATCACCAATTTATGCTAATAATCAAAATTAAAGTGAAGACTGGAAAGAATAATTAGGATTGGTCATTGATAGAAGAGCCTAAGTTTGATTTATTTGTATAAGATGAATAAATTAATTTGTATATAAGATAGGAATATACTCGCATGCCTTAGATAACCTATTAAGTTGTTCTTGATTAAATTCTTGTTAGCTTTGATTTACATAAGAATATATTAAATTGATTAATTAGGATTTTCGATTGTAAGCAACCTAGAAAAGCCTTATAGTTGCCAAAGACTTAGGGTTGATTATCAACTGCATTCATAAATTATCAATGGATAACAATAGAATTAACTAGTGTGAATTGGGAATTTCATGACCCTTGGGCTTTTAGATTATTGATTTTATCTCACACTCTTTTTGCGCTTTCCTGCTCCTACTCAAATTCTTACTCTTGGTTTAGTTTAAGTTTGGTCTTTTGCACATCTGAAGTAGGACTTAACCCAATTCCTTGTGGGATTCGACACTCTATTCCTTGTGGCAGGACACTGTGTGCTTCGAGCAACAAGTTTTTGGCACTGTTGCCGGGGAATTGGTGTTAAGTTTATGGATTTTTGGGCAAACATAAAGAACTGTGACTAAACTTTTTCTTTCTCTATTATTTCACTAGTTTCTAGTTCTTTTATGCAGAGAAATCAAAATCAAGAGTTAACACCTCTTGATCCTAAAATTGAAAAGACTCTTTGAGTATTGAGAAAAATATTGGCAGAAGAAAACATTGAAAAACTAGAAGAAGAAATCGAAGTTGAAGTTGACAAAGAAAGAATTATGGAGCACGACTTTGAGGACATGCCAATCAAAGATCTAGTCATCCTTAAGGTTGAAGAAAGAAAATCGAGTGCAGTGTTGCTTGTGCTTCAGACAAGCTTTAAAGTAGATATTTCAATGATTAGGATGATTTAGTTTCTGTGGAGTTTTGAAAGCTCTCCCATGAAGACTCGAATAGACACGTTAATGATTTCATTCAATTTGTGATATAATCACACAAGAAGTGATACGAACGATGCAATTATACTAAGGTTGTTTCCTTTTTCTTTAAGAGGAAATGTCAAAGAACGGCTGAATTCTTTACTGAAAGAGTCGGTTACTAATTTGATAAACTTGGAGAAGGAGCTTTTCTCTGATTATTTGTCACTAGGCAAACCAACAACGCTAAGGGAAGAAGCCAATACCTTCAGATAGCAAGGGTCAGGGACTCTATATGAAGCATGGAATCAATTCAAAATATTGCTGATAAATTGTCCCAATCATGGAATAGCCAAATACATTTAAGTGCTTACTTTTTACTATGGTTTAACTAGATTTTCTAGATTACTCATCAAAAAAAAAATAACTAGATTTTCTAGATAGATATTAGATTAGTTGAGAGAAGGGTTGTTTTGTTCTGGGATAGCAAGTGAGTTGCATAATTAATTAGATCAACTTTCCACTAATAGCACTGAAACAAGGAATAAAAGAGAATAAGCTAAGAAGATAGCTAGTTTTTTTATAAGTAGATCCAATTGTTGCAACGGATGCGAAGATAGGCTTGATTATAGAGAAGCTAAATAAGACTGGGACAAGTAAAGTCCAACAAATAATGGTGATATGCAATGAATGCAAAGAAGTCATCCAACAAACTAGTGCCTATACCGTGTGGAGTCGCTTAAATTTGTAAATAATGCTCAAAATATCCAAATAATCCTTATTTTAATACTTATAATCCTGGATAGAGACAAAACCTAAATTTTTCTTGGACAGAGCCACACTTCAACATGCAATAGCAGCAAGGATTTCAATCAGGGCAGCAAACCCCTTTAGAAGATATAATGATGCAGTATATGGCTAGAAGTAATGCTGCCATAAGAGCCATGAAAAATTGTGCTATTTGATTTTCAAAAACTTTAAAGGCAAAAAATTGAACAAACTATTTCAAAAATTTTTGGAAGTTTTTAAGATCTTCATATTATTATACCCTTTGTTGAAATCTCAAAATAAATGCCTAGCTGTGTTAACCTCATGAAAAATACATTATCAAAGAAAATGTAGTTAGAGGATTATGAGATAATTGCTTTAATTGGACAATGTAGTACGATTATTCAAAAGAAATTACCACTAAAGCTAAAAGATCTTGATAGTTCCACAATTCCTTGCACTTTTACCACACATTTCATGTGATATGGCATTATGTAACTTAGGAGCCCAGCATAAATTTGATGCCTTACTCAATACATTAGAAATTTCTATTAGGGAAGGCTAGGCTACAAGTTTTGCTTTACAGCTAGCTTTGGATCACTTGCCTATCCTAGGGGAACAATTGAAGATGTACTTGTCAAAATACACAAAGTTATACTTCTTGTTGACTTTAATGTTCTAAATAGGAAATGGATAGCGAAGTTTTGATCATTCTTGAGAGACCATTTTGGCAATATATAGGATCCTTATTAATATTCAAAAGGGAGAATTAACTATGAGGGTTCAAACCAAAAAGTAACTTTTAACATTTTAAACCCATGAAGTTTCCTGATGATTCTAACAATTGTGTCTGCTTTAAATGTGATGAATAGTCTTGCAGAGAAGGTTTTACTAGCTTAGGAAATCAAACTCCCTTTAGAGAGACAGAGCCTTAATTGGCCTAAACAATGAGCAAAATGAAGCAATCCAAGAAAAAGATGGAAGCTAAAAGGGCAAATTCAAGGTGAAATGGGAGAGACAACAAATTGTCAACAATTCCTTATTTTACTCGAATTCTTAATAATCCGAAATGACACAAGAAACAAGATCAATATGAGTGAAAATAAAGGGGTGGCAAGCACTACATTAGGCATGAACGCATCTACTTATGATTATGCTTGTGCCGAATATAGCAACCATGGCCTAAACATGCTGACTTGGGCACGACTGAGCCTATTATTCACTGCAGTTGCACCAGATAGATGAAGAAAAAATTTAAGATTATATTGGATACAAATGTGCTCAATTTTGCACATGGAGATACCAATGCCATAACAAAAAAATAAAATAAAACAAAAGGATCCGCAGTCAAGCTAGCCATAATTCTATACTCGAATTGATGACTTCTACCACGTCAAACTCTATTCATCTAAACTCTCCACCACCCACACCACCAAATAGCCACTTACCTTACCAAATTGCCACCCACCACCAAACTCTTATCTTTCTTCTTCCCCATTTACCCCAAAACCCATCTCCACAACTATTCACACGACTTACACAAACTACACCACCACTAACCCTGCACCCTCTCAAGGAGCTAGCCTCCAATATTGGTAACGATTTCATTCTTTCTCTAAATCTTATTTTCTTGATGTTCAACTTTGCTTCAAAATTTTGGAAAATCTTGAAATAGGTATGTGAAATTTGTCATGGCGATATACTTGATAGCAGTTGGCTCTTGATGTTTAAGTTGGTATATTGATTTTTTTTTTTGTTTTTTGATGAATTAAGTTGGTATATTGATTATTATGCTTATTTTATGTCTAAAATGGTCGTTTCCATTGTGTGAGGCTATCGCTTCCTTGAGCTATGTCCCACTTTAATTTTTGCAAATTTGGGCTATGTTCCACTGATTTCACCTCTATATGACAGAGCCATACCCCATTATGTGTTTTCATAATTTATTTATTCAGTTATGGGATGTGTCCCAGTAGGTGTTTGATATATTGCATGAATAGATGTCTCTAATGTTTTATAATGACTTTTATTCGTTCTTTTTCGTATTTTGAGGACAAAGTACATTTTAAGATTCGGGGTATTAACTTTGCACTTCTTGTTATGCAATTATTTTGTTGGATACCTTTGTTCTTTTACGTATCAATTAGCCCCAAATTTTTCAATTGTTTTGTTACTCAAGCTTGTATCCATAATCTTTGTTTAATGGTGCTTGTTTGTGCGTATCCTCATTACGTTTTAGGTATTTGATGTTGCATATTAAAACATTTAGTACAATTAAGACTGTGCGATTCACTAATGTTTAATCCCTTTTTTTTTTCGCACAACTTATTGTACCTTTAATAAACATTGATTCTTAAACAAATTTTCATATGATTTTGAATTTTATCCTAATGTATTATAAATTTGCTTGATTTTCTTTTGAGATGAAAGTTAAACAACACTTATTCAAGATTGTGATTTGGGCATTCTTTGACTTGATTGGGCTATTTAAACCTACCAAATAAATCACAAATATCCATAAGGTCTCTTTTTTAGGCCTTAAATGAAAAAACTTTCTTTTAACATCCTACTAAAGATCCTGAGCCTAAAAGTACTTATTCTCTTTTGTCCCTTATTTATGAGCACTGACTGGTTTTGACTTATCCTTTTTGAATTAATGATGGAATGACTATTAAAACTCTCAATGAGGCACTCTAAAAAAATACTCCGCTAATTACCTTGAAGTGATAATAAGTACAGCTTCTAGCTAATTAGAATTGTGACCAACTGAGTAACCAGTTACATTTATTACAAATGTTTGTTCTCTCTTCAAAAGGTTGGATGAAGGTTCAAGGTTTAGGGTTAGGTTGGATGAAGGTTTAGGGTTTAGGGTTAGGTTGGAATCATGTTTAACCAAATACATTCATCATCAATATTTGTGCTTGCATTGAAAGGTCGAACAAACTTCTAAGACAAGCTAAGTGGAGGTAAAAGAATTAAGTATAAACCTTAAACAAAGTTTGGGGGTGATTATAATTCAATCATCAATCAATGAAGGTTAGTACTATGGGGAATCTTGAGCCATCTTCCCAAATTTCCTACTCCCAATCGAAACCTTCCTAATTAAAGTGTTATCAATTTTTGACTAAGTTTGATATGTTTTTGTTAAGATTGGAATAAAAAGCAAATCTGTAAAATTGTTCTGAAACTTTTCCTTGTCATATGAGATTTTGTTTCAAAAAGATGCTAGTGTCTGACATTATCAGTCACATGCTTACGTAGGGATTAATTTATGATGTCTCATAATTTGAATTGTATTCTTTAAGTCAAAATATGACGTATCTTATGATTAAACATTTTAAGCAGTAACTGAAAACATCATATAATGTATTAGACATTTCAAGAGGCATACTTATCCCTTTTAAAACCCTGACCCTTTTTTCATCATTGTTTAACTCAAATATTGCTCGAGGGCAAGCAACGAATAAGTTTGAAGGTAATTAATAGTTCTATAACTACATAATATTTTCATACATCTTGAGTTATATAATTGTCCTATCTTCATCTTATTTATGCTAATAATGCTGCTTATTGTTTAAAAGATAGATTATTAGCAAAAAGCATAAAAGCATGAAAAAAAGAAAGAAGAAAACCTATCGAACAAAGTAAGTCCGCCCTATTATAGGCATGGTTGTGCCGAAGGCGAAGTATTGGGGGAAAAAAAAAGCCTGCCACATTGAGTGCGGATGCATCTAATTATCATCACGGTCGCACCAAGAACAGAGCATAAAGCCTAATCTCACTGTATTAGCAGCAACTGTGCCTATACATTGCTGCAATCGCACCAAGAACAAGGCTGCTAATGTGTCTTTAGAGATATGAGAAAGACTTTGCTCAAATTTTGCTACAGTTTGCCATGTCATTTAAGGAATTTTGTAGGGAATTAGATCCTAACATGTTTAGATCAATCACACATCTTATCCAAGATAACTCTAGATTCCAGTCTTCTGTGGATTAAAGTGCACATGATTAGAAGACTTCATGAAAAATTCAAGATTTATTAGAAGAAAATTTTGGATTTAGATAGGATTCATGCAATATAATTGGGCTAGTTTATTGTTTATTTAGATTATCGTAGATCTTCTCAAACTTATTCTAGGGAGTATCTAAGATCATCATTATTGGAAGTCCGGTCATGTGCCTTAAAGCATCACTATCCAAGCACCATTTGTTCCCTATTTTGTGACATCTAGAAAACTCCTTACTTGTAGCCATGGGACACAAGTTTGCAAAATTGACATCTAATCCTTCCTCATTGATTTTTCATCATCATCATCCCAGGCTACTACCATAGCTTTGTATTGCTTTTTTTTCTTTGAAGCTTTTCTTTTTTTTTTTTATGTTAAATCATTCTCGACATATGTGTCTAAGCTTTCAGGAATGATAACATAAAACAGGTTTCGAGGATTCTACCTGATTTTTTCCCATTCTTTGGGATTAAATCTTTCTTCTTTTTTGGAATAGTTTCCTTTCTCGGTTGAGGAATTTTAATTTTCTAGTTATTACAGCTATTTCTTCCTCTCAATCATCATTATCATCAATCTTTTCTTCAAATGGTCATCACATGTGGTTTTGAACACGACCATTCTAACCTTTTTATTTTCAACCAATTGCTCTTTGGTTAGCTAGTCATTTCATGTGAAATTATACAATCAATAGTTCAAGCATATATCGTGGCAAGATCTTTTGCTTCTTGAATAATTGTAACTTTGGGAGTCCATTCCTTTGGCAGTAGTCTCAAGATTTTCCTTACTTTCTCTTTCTTCCATAAACACTTTTCCAAGTGCGTTTAGTGGATTGATAATCTTCATGAAGCTTGAATACAATTGTTTGATATTCTCTTCTAGCTTCATGCTGAAAATTTTGTATTGACGTACTAAGATGTAATCTTTTCAGCGTGAATTTGATTTATATCTTCATAACTAGTGATGGTTGCCATATTTCTTTGTATTTTCACACGAGCTAATTTGGTTCTACTCTTCTTTTGTATGAGCGCATGCAATAATATTTTCAACTTTGGCAATTAAAGAGATTTGCATCTTTTTTATCACTGTTGTATTCGCTTCAAGTTTTATGAAGAAGACCACATTCATCTCTAATTGTTGGTATGAATAAACATTTCATAATAATCATCCATAGATTGCAGTATTGAGCAATGATGTACTTTTGTGTTTTTTTTTTTTCAACTAGGATAATCAATGCCATTGAACGATGATAGCCTATTATGGGACAATCTTTCAAGATGAAGGTCGGCGGTAGCCATCATAGATCTTCCACTCAGGTTGTTAAGCCTTTGTACAAAGTGAACTAGCTTTGATACCACCGGTACAGAGTTGAGCATAATGTTTCTTCGATTTGTAGCAAAATAGAACAAACTTAAGAATGAATGCTTCCTGATCATGTTAAATATCTAAGCAGATTTTGAATAGTAGACATAGTAAGCAATAAGTAGTGCAGAAACTAATAAATGCATAATAAATAAAGTAAAGAATAAATAAAGTAAAGTGAGCTTCCAGATTATTTGATCCTACTGCTCTATCTAAGCTTTTCAACTAAGGATTTAGGGAAACAATTCACTATATCTAATTTTAACATGAACAAATCATAAACCTATTACACAGTTTTTTAAGGGAACAATCTTCACCCAATATATTTTTCCGGAAGAAATCTTAACCCACATTTTGGTGGGCACAACCCTAATTTAGTCCTTTATAATACTAAAGGACCAAATCTTTGACTTTAGCAACCAACAATCTACTCCTTTAAGGTATAAGGACCAAACCTTTGATTTTTGCAAGAACGGTGAAAACATCCAGACCTTTATGGGATACAGTCCTAACCCAACTTTTTAAATGGCAACAGTCTCACCAATTAAAGGCTTCACCAAGAAACAAGTTCTTCAATCCTATACCAAATTTTTGCGGGATAAAATTTAAACCCGATTTTTATGGCTCAAGTTTAACCGTAAAACATTTCTTCACAAGAAAACAAATTCTTTCTGCACTCTTAACTTTAGGAAAAGTGACAATCTTATATGGGGAGTAGAGAGATGACTTTGACAAATTTATGCAAAGCTCATACAATGAGTTTCACTCAGCTCTCAACCTATACAATGACAATCTACAGGATTTCTGTATGCAGAGTTAAGAGAACTCTTAATTTTGCTTGAGAGGACTTAACCAGTATGAGTGCAAGCTTGAATGTGTCTCAGCAAAAATCCTTCCTGTTTGAGATCTATTTTAAAATATTTATAGGCCAACTAGTCGTTATATAAACATTACACTCAAGTTAGGAGGCGTACCAAAATTTTCATTTTCAACTTGACAGACTCTGCATTGCAAGCTTTGTCTTCCTATAGTTTTTCATTTTTGTGCAATCCTTGCTATCAAGATAGTTTGTGCTTTTCAACAATTTTGAACTCTTCTTCAATTTGAGTTTCTAACAGTTGGGCTTCTAACTCTTTTTGCAAGAGTATACAATCATTTTTCAATTGTTCCAATGAATATTATGCAACTGCTTCCCTTTGGCTAGCAATCATTCCTTCCGTCAATCATTTCTTTGAAACTAGATCAGATTTTAGCAAGTGCTTGATCCTTTGAATCTAGAAAAGATTACTCCAAGAAAATCATTAGTAGAGTCGGTTAGTTTGTTACCATCAAAATTAAGATTGAACTAGAAAAGTTAACATTAGTTATGTTGCGAAGATTACTAAGATGGTCGATTTGCATAGATGAACCTCTAGTAATAAAAAATAAAAATAAAAATAAAAAATTTGAAAGAGTTGGAGCAATTACATTGAGAGTGTATAACTTATTGAACAAAGAAACAAGGATAAGGATAGCTAGCACTTCGCTCCTCTCCCTTGACCACTTTTTAAGGATCAAATCACCTGAATATGGAAAATATAGGTGCAAACTAATAGGATTAGAAGCCATTGAAAAAGAAAGACAATTAGAATCTAAAAGATAAGTAACGAAGGTAGAAATTAAATGGAAGAGCAATTAAAGGTTTGGCCACCTCTTCAAATGTAAAGAAATAGCGTTTGAGTGGGCACTGCAGATGCCAAGGGGTTGAATTTGACTAGGAAACCACACATGAGTTAAAAATGTACTAGTTGACAATTGAAAGAATTATTTGATTTTTGCAGAATTTTGGATTTTAGTTTTCAAATATAACTTTTACTCATTTTTCCCAAGCTAATGAAATGGCTAAAGGTTGTAAGGGACATTATGTTAACATCCAAAATTTAGCCTTAATGAGTGAGCTAAGCTAACTCGTGAAGGATCACAAAGTCCACCTAGAAAGCTTGGTGGATTAGCCAATGGATCTGACCACTTTAGCCAACGAAAAACAAGATGTCTATCTGATAGCGTGATTTTAGAAAAGCACTCCTGCACAAAGCTTAGATAGTCGAAAAGAGGAAAAATTTACCCGATGTCCTCCCAAGTCCCTAATATAAACAAAAAATTAGACAAAAGACATTGACCAAGTTCTTAGTGAATGAGAGAAGACCTAGTTAAGTCGAGTTCAGAGGCTAATGTACATTCCCACAACTTAAAATGTTGAGGACCATCAAACGTGGGTTGACTCCACTAATGACTACTTGAACGAGCTTGAAAAAGGAAAATTTCAAATTCTCAAATTACACAAACACTAGGAAAAGAAGCTCTCAAGAACACTTGAAGTCAGCCACTTGCTTGCTTTGATCAAGTTAACTTGGGTAACTTTTCATTGATCTACGTTTTCGGCTATTTATCTTAAAATATTGCCTTTACTTTTCTTAGTTTAATCTTTAAATCTTGGCTCATTCTTGAGAATTGAAAGTGAGCATCTCTACTTGACTAGTGCCGCCTTCTTTTTTGAGCTTTTGCCAATTGGTTTCATTGGCTCCAACCAATGTCAATAGAATTTTCTAAATTGAGAATAAGCTTAGGAATTAAGTCCCCATTTTAACATAATCAACCACGCAAAAACTAAGCTTTTCTAGATGCAAGACAAATCTTCAACCGACTCATCCGGTCTTAAAATATATGGATAGATTTTTATTAGAACAAATAAGGATTACTTAGAATTTCTAATATCCATGATGTTATTCCAAGCTCGTCTTCTCCAAATATACGTGGTCAGGGAGTCATCAGAACAAATAAGAATTAGATAGGATTGCAGATATCAATACTGCTACTTCAATCGAGTTAAATTTAGCACCTTCGAAATTATGAAATTTTTTAATTAAATTAAAAAGTTCATTTTATTTGGAAAAATTAAAATTTGTTTAGACAAATAGCTTGTTATCTCAAATTCAAATATATCCATTTTCTATTGACCACCACATAAATTATTAATAACTAGATTAAAATACAATTTATACATATTTCTTTAACCAATTTTCTCTTTCAAATTCAATTTCATAGACAACAAATGCATTGAAATTCTTCAAATCTGCTGGTCATACATGAATAATTTTGCTGAAATAAATAAAAGTTTTCCAAAGCGCACCAGGACACGCACTTTTTGCCGTAAAACAGCTATATCCCTATCTTTTTCTCTTTTTTGTTCTTTTTTTTCCTAATTTTATTTTTATTTTTGTTTTTTGGTTTTCTCTAAATATATAAAATTAAACAGAAACACATCCAACCAAAGCTTGATTCAGAAAATATAAACGTAAATGGACATATCCAAACGGGTATCATGAATGAAGACCAACAGCATAGGCGGCTAAAAACCTGCTTTAAGAATTACAGAAGACGCCAACTTAAAGGAAAAAATCATTAGAACATGTAAAAAGATTAAACAGATAATCTTATAAAGCTTATAAAGCTAACTGTTACCAGTTGAGTAAAAACCAGAAACTAAGCTATATGACATCGGAAAATTTGAGCAACTTCTATACACAACCACCCAAAAGCATCGTTAAAATTTGCAGTCAGCGATTAGAGGCCTTTTCTATTTCGGACGCACTTTCTTCACCAGTAGCCAAGTTCTCAACCATTACTGGTAAATTAGTGGCAGAACCACGAACCTACCCACAACAGACAAACATATAGCTGTTAAGAGACCATCAAATGGATCATCATATACGAGTTGTGTGAAAGATTTTTGCATCAAAAGCTTACCGTGCTAGGTGTCTTGAACGGTGATGAGTCATGGGCAGGTATGGACTCGGATGGCCTGTGAAATAATAAGTGGGCTATTGAACGGTCTATAGGGTTTGTATCCGTTTCCATATCCATTAAACTGTTGCATCAAAGGAAAGTCATTGAGAGAGTCAGTTAGCGGAGAACGTAAGGACACGGGCACAAAAGAGCAATAATTTTGACAGCATGGTTCAGCAGAACAATGATTTGTTCATCTAGTCGACACATGAACTGTAACAAGGTTGTGTGCTCGTAAACGCGTCTTGTTAAAATGTTAAGTACAGATTAAAAATCGGGAAAGAAAAGTCTCATACCTGTTTGCTCCTTCAGCCATGAATGCTCCACCAGCATCTCTTTTGTCCCCACCACTGTCATTCAAGGTTGCATGGTTATGTCTTTGTTCAGCACTCTGAGCTAGACGGTACAGACTGTCCCTTATGCATAGCCTTGTTCTCAAATCCAACTAATGCAAGAATGTTAACCACAATTAGTTTCGATTTACTTGTATGTTACAAGGTAGAACACTGTTAATCTAAAAGAGAATGTGGGCTTTATGAACTATCAAGACATAATGTTTAACAGGACAGAACATCATAGATTAGGTGTTCTAGTCTATAATATGATAACATGGACTGAGTTAACTATTTCCCACTCATACTTAAGTTAGACGATCTACGATCATCAGCAGTATGAGATTACATTTTACTGTAACAGTGCATAGCACTATCTTGAATGCTTTGAGGCGGTTGCATGAATGCTTTTCATCCACATCTGGCCATTCTTAAATCATAAACTGGCGTTATGCATTTCAGAAAGTCTCTCAACATCATTTTCAGTCATTGCTTCAAAAAATTCTAATGCTGAATTTTATCAAATTAGCACGTGACATTCATGTATCTGCAGATCGAAAACTTTGAAACCAGGCCACTGCTTTTAGAACTTCGCAGAACAATAGAATGTACTTGCACATCCCCATTGCCTGGAGAAATCTATAAGACAAGGTCAATCAACACAGAACAATAAATACACCAAAGGCTATCCATGTAAACCATAACGTTCAGATTGTTTGGTAGATAATACTGAGGCCAACCTCTAAACTTGGCGAGATCATTCAACAAACAGTCGTGACAACACTCAAGTCTGGACATTTTGGAAAATTCTAGGACTGGAGTTCATTATATAACCTATTGTAGTAATGTATAAATAACTTTTTGCAGTGCACCATCTTGGATGAAGTTAGTAGATTATGGTAGTACTCTGTGTATGTGAACAGAGTCCATAGGACAAAGGTATAATTACAATCAGTTTGAGTCACATAAATTTAACTAAAAAGAATGAGCCTCAAACTTCAACTTTAAGCATATGATGAACAGAAAATGTGACACTGACAAGGTTTTGTCCACTTTAATAGATAAGAGCTTCAGAAACAGAGAGGTATTACCACAACAACAACCAATCCCTCATATTTCATCTAAACAAACTAACCCAGAATTTTTTGTGCACTTACAAATAGTTGAATCTTGTCCTTGGTTAAAATGACTCCTAGCAGAGCATTACTTTTAGTCAAACCCAGAGGAATTTTACAATATGGAGGAAGAAGTTATACCTGTTCCATAACAAGCTGAAGCTGGCGAAAACCAGCTGCTTCCAGTGAAATATCATCCATGCCAGAAGTCATCGTTGAGCTTTCTTGTATATTTGAGGAACCTAATTCTGCTGGAATAAAGTGGCTAACTCCTTCAATACCACTAACATTCTCAGATTTATCTCCAGAATACTGGACTTGTTTCCCTGTTGAGCCAGGATTTACTATGGCAGCCTGCACTGTCGCGCTTGCATTTTCTAGACTGCTCTTCTCAGAAGATTGACTACTTTGGCGATTATGTAGCTTTTCTCTTTTTCCACTCCCTGCTGAAGAAGTCACTCGAAATGGATGGTTATGAGCATTCTCCATGGATGGCAAACTGGATGCATGGGATGCGCCTCTCGGTGAAGTGGATGTCAAGTCATTATTCTCAGATTTGACAGCAGATGGTGTTGGGTTTACTGAAGTCTGATTAGACAGAGAACTATTATTTGAATGCCCATATGGGAGAGGACTTCTTAAATAATTACAGGGATCTAGACCCAAAGCATGCTCAGACGGGAAAGTTTGATGAGAAGTTGCCCCAGAAGGGAGCTGCGGTACTTCATTAGGAAGGTTACTCATATGGGTAAAACTCCGATTACTTGAACAATGCTCTTTCCTTTTCCCAACGGACTGGTTCTGTAGCTTAACCTGCTTTTTCCGCTCATTGATCTGCCAAGCATATAAAATACAAATTACAATAAGGTCCTCCTGTCTCACAGACATCCAAGAGCTGTATGTTATCTTTCAAGTCTGACATGCACAGGCAGTGTATAAATAGTGTCCAAGATCAACAATTTCTGCACCAGGAATCTCAGACCTCCACTCACACACCTTTCCCCAGGCGAATGAATTGCAAGCAGCAACTCTTCGATCAGGTTGCAACATTATCATATGACACTCATATTTAGAAAAAGAAACCAATAATTTTATTATCGAGTCTTACTCCCTCCAATACATTTGGTTCTAAATTACTGCTATAAGATATTAATAGTTCAAAGCAACAGAAAGCAAGGACTGAAATCAGAGACATACACTGACCTGTTCTTTTGGGATAAACCCATCTTTGCCATTGGCCATAGCAGGTCCAGTCACAAAAGAAATATAAGACCCAGATTTCTCTGAGGTCCAGGAGCTGTCCTTGCACTTGATGGGTTCATTCATCATGGCAGACTCATTAAAAGAATAACTCTTTAGAGAGTCATCGTTTTGTGAAACATTTGCCACTGGTTTGGTCTCAGGAGATGGAAATTTAAATGCTGAGTTAACTACATCTTCAGATCCTCCTATATTATCTGCGGATGACAACCAGTCCAGCTCTTCTTTACTGGACCCAAGTCCAAATGTAGAATCACAACTCCTGAAATGTAGGGCACATATATTAGCAAAGTCAATACAATAAGAATGACCTCGATGATGGGAGGGTTCAGTGTGTTACCTAAACATCCTGTCGACATCTTCGAAATTCCCGATTTCAGGCCAACCATAATACAAGAAATCACTTGAATCTTTGTCCTGGGTATTCTCAAAGAAATCGAGGTTATTTCCGGTATGAGTTATGTCACTAAGAGGATAACTGAAGGAGTTGTTGTCAACTGCAGTGGCCTTGTTGGTGTCATTCTCACACAATTCATTACCATTCAAGCATGTGCTATTGCTTTTGAAGGCATGACTTGATGATGTGGTGTTCTCAGAAGTTAAACTGGACGCTTCTTTGATTGAGGCACTGTCGGATGAAGAAGGAAATACACCACTTGGCGTGTGGGACCATGAATCCTTTTCCAACATTATGTTCCTCCTTTTACTCAGAGGTGAATATTGGCCCTGCTCTGTTACCTGATCATCATGTTCAGCAGTGGATCTATCTCTAGTACTACTTGGGATGTTAGTTACTTCACGACGAAGTTTCTTCTGGCTATCACCCAAAAAGGATTGATCATCAACCCGTTCAGGATCAGGATGGGGCACTATATGATCATCAGTTCCACAAAGTTCATCCCAAGCTATGTCTTCAAACTGTAACAGCAGTTACAGAGTTTTAGCGGTAATAACTGCAGAGGATACTTCCGTAAAATGAGTTACAACAAGACTAAAATCCAAAAGCTGCAGCAAACCACAAAGAACAGACCGTGAGACACTAAATCACAAGCCAATTATTGCGCTTGTGAATTTTAAACCGTAGAGGTGTTTTATAAGCATTTTATGAATAGTTGAAAAATATAATTTTAACTGAAAGTAAAATTTTGAAGTTGGCGAAGTATGATACACCCTTCTCCACATCTAGTCAATGTCCCATGAATTGATTCAAAATTTTAGGGTCACCCAAGTGCACAGATCTAGCGCAACAAAAGGCAGGTTTGATGCCATGTATAAAGGTCATGGCCAATTCTTCTATATCTTGTTTATTTGTCAAATATGTTACTATTCGTAGAAAAGGAAAAAAAATGTTGGTGTTTGAAATATTCGTGCAGTCATGGGATTAAAGTCTTGAATAATATTTACTATGGCAAAACAAGACCAGTTAGTGCTTGTGCTAATCACACTTATAGATTAAGACCAAAATGTAATCGAACTAAAGGCAGATACCATCTCAAAAATCCAGTTGCTATAAGAAAATTAAAAAAAAAAAAAAAAAAAAAAAAGGATTTCCTTCAAGTATAACTAGCTAAACACTACCTTACTTTTGAGTCAGCCAAACTGAAGAGTCAGTAATTCACTATTTTCAACCTACAACTATTAATTTGATGCATTCTAAGTAAGTTGGTATATGATAATTTGGAACTATGTATCTTCACACATACTAATGCATAAACGGATATGTAGCAATTTCTTCACGAAACATGCTCATTCACTCATTTACTCATATAGGCAAGGGTAGCTAGCTTGTTTGCCATATATACGGTGTTGCCCTTCATACGAGTGTAACTTAAAAGTATAACTTTTCCAGGATAAAAGACATGAGATACATGTGGTAAATGAATTACCAAAGCCGTTACATTCTTGGGCCAACTTTCTACATCTCCTCAAAATCAGATCAAAATGATTTTATGGTGCCATGCCATTAAATAAACGTTCAACTTGTACCTCACACTCTAGCTTCAATGGAGTAGTAGGTACACGTCTAGTGTAATTAAAAGTTCCCACATTTAATTTTTTAATATATTTACATGATATCTAACTACATGAGAAATGAAAAGAGAGATCTTACCTCATACAAGCATAAGTCTGACATTCCTTCAAGTATTCAACCAGCACTCAAACTGGATAAAGTTTTCTTCATGTTTATGCACAAACCCTTCCTTTCACCTCCGTTCACCAAATCCAACAACAAAACAAGCAAACCAAAAGAATATTAGAGGCCAAAAGGAAGGAAATTAACGAAAGCAAAATAAAACTCAGAACAAATTATCTTTCCTGCCATGCCAATATACGTGCCACCAGATTCCAACAAACAATAAAGGGTAAAGAATGCCTACTTGCTGATGAAAACATAGGAAAACAGGAATAAAATTCAACCTTCTCATATGACCATGAAATGAATTTAGAACTAGAAAAGACATTCCTCAATTTTTCAAAACGCAAAATATAAATAAATGAAAAAGAAAGTCTTATTGCTATGAAAAACAGAGGTCAAGCATAACCTTATTCCCGAGGGGAATTCAAAAGAAAAAGAAAAAGAAAAAGAAAAGAAAAAAGGGGAGGAGGAAACGTCTTCCTAACAAGGAAATGATCAAATTGAAAAATTATTCCAGATAGCTAATCTAAAGCAATCATCTGTTTCAGAGCATCCAAAATTTCATTTTCCAGTAGCACCAAGGTTAGGGGAAAAGAAAAGGTTAAACATAACAGCAAAAGAATTAATCTTCAAGTTTCAATTTTTACCCTTGTCATTGCAGTTTCAATCCAACAAAACAAAATCGTAAACTAAAAATCCAATCAAACAAACTAAACAACAAAGAAAACCAGCTACCACCCTACTAACTGAAGCTCGCCAGAAAACTCACCGGAAAAATCAGTATCTGCCGCGAAAATCCACAGAACTGACCAGAAACGAAATCAGAAAACTTCAGTTCAGCTAACAACCCTAGCTCTGATCCTTCGGAGTCGCAAATCTCGGAGGTTCTAGAGAGAGAAATAAAGAATAGCCTTTTGGCAATGAGCTTTGGCAGAGAAAATTTCTTTGGTTGTGGGGTAATATTTTAATATTAAATAATAAAAAAAAAGGAGAGTCGTGGAGGGACCGCCACGTGGCAAGGAGATCAATACGAAGGCGGCAGAGTGACGGGGTGGGTATCACAACTCGTGGACGAGAGCCCGGGTCGAGATACGATCTCTTTCTGCATTCTCATTGGTCCACGTATTTATTCGGGTTCCGATCCTACACGTGGCGGTCAATGGGTGGGCCAAATGGGTACAAACTTGGACCGGGGGATTGGGCTTTGAACTTGTGAGCTGGGCTTCTGTAGTTTGGACCATATTATTTTATTCTTTGCCCCTCTGCCTTGCTGGTTAGGGCAAAGGCCAACGGTAATAATAAATACTAATGACTGGGGTAATTTGGGTTTATTTAACATTTCATTTTTTGTAGACGTTGTTTTTTGTTTTTTCCTTTTTTTCCTTTTTTTTTTCCCGAATTTGGGGAGGTGAAAATCATTTAGATCAGGATTTTCATTTTGTATTTTTGTGTTAGTAGAAGAATTGCGTGAAGTTCTAACTTGCACTGTTTATTCGAAAGGTTATACATATTTTTAAATAAATAAATAAAGCTGTTGGAAGATTTTACCATAACTCCATAAAAGTAAGAACATCTTTTAAGTGGAGGGGGAGTTAATATTACCTTCTTTCTAAGCATCACGAATAATTATGCGTTCAATCTCTACGTATATTTAAAATATTATAGTGAATGAGTATTTGTAGGTTAAAATAGTAGATAAAAGTTGTAGTTGAATGATAAAGTTACAGGTTCGCAACGAACCTACCATTTTAAACACAAAAATAGCTTTTTATAACAGCATGATATTTAGTACTCTCTCAATGTCTATTGCATTAAATAAAACAAGATTTCAACAAATTGAACTGATGTGTGAAATTATTTGAATTAAGAATTTATGATAATAAAGATTTAAAATATATACATATGTATAAAGTTATTGAGTGTTGATGAGTAAATAAATGATTATTACTAATACCTATGATATAATTTATTTCTATCCCAATATATGTATAACATTATATTTATACAAATTTCGGGAAACACAAAATGCTTTCTATTAGAAAATTATGACAGCATACAAATACTTGTGTATTTCAAAATATAAATAAACATTCACAGTAAATCATATGCACATAAATCATGTGACACATGCTAACAAATATTGAAACATATCATAAAAACATAAGGAAAAAGAAAACCTACTTGAAAATTTAGATGCAAATAAAAATTAGAATGAGTCGAGGCCTGTTGTTCTAACAGTATCTTTAAGGCTTTGTTTGCCCATTTGTGGTGCTCATATGTCACTAACAAAAAGCCTTCCAAGATACAACGACTCTTCTCCGATTAAGGCGGCACTTCAATAATCAGAAACGATGAATGAGCTAACTTAAAACTCTCTTTTTTAAGTGAAACATGAATTTGGTGTGTGTAGTATCGTACTCAAACAACGTAAATACTACATATTTTTCTCTAAGTCTGTTTGGTTTGGTCCTTGATTCCTATTTATAGTTGTGCAATGCAACGTAGTCTGACAAGACTTGTCTATTGACAAGAGACATAACTCTTGTTTTATTGACACATAAGGATCAATCGTGTCTCAGTTCAGAATTTAATATTAATTAAATTCCATTTATTAATATGATCTGTCACACAATATCCTTATTTATTTCTTATTAATTTTTCTTTCACACTTGAATTTTGGCTTATATATATATATATTTCACGAATATCTCCTCAATGAAATAAATTTTATATATATATATATGTGTGTGTGTGTCAAGGTGCTAGAATTCTAACATTTTCTAGTGTGGTTTAAGGATTTATTACACTTTGCCCCTGAAAAAATCGATTTCAACACTTTTATACCCTATAATTTGTGTGATGTAATTATATCCCCCGAAACCAGATTAAATGTAGCATTTCGCCCAAAAAGTCAACGTTTCAGTCACTTGCTCACTGAAGTTCGATCATATATGTCGTACATGCATTTTTATCCTTTTTTTATTTTTTTTTTGCACTTTGCCCTATATAAAATTTCGAAAAGAGCATTTTATCCCCTAACATTTTTGTAATTAAGTTATGCCCCCAATGCCAAAATAAATAGCTTATATCGCTCCATGATCAACTTTTCGAGTATTTTTAATTGAAAATATATCATGTGCAACAAATGGCTCGTCTATGAAGGGCTAAAATGTCACTTTTCATTCAATCCCGCTAGCCCAAATCGACTTCCCACTATGCTGGCTAATCCTTCTCATCGATGTCCTACTGTGTATAAAATTAGTTGAACATGAAGCATTAATGACAAATTTGATTGCCACTGTCTTAAGACCGATGCTGCACAACTTGTGCTCCTCTTAAGTCTCATTGCCAAAAGAATTTTCTCCATCTTCATTTTCTAGCGATTGCAATGCTTTAGGAGACTTATTCCACTCGACCTTGGCAATAGAATTTATCTGCAATTCATCCAAGCATCCTCAAAATTTTGTACTTAAGTTGTGCTCCCTATTACCAAAATAAATAGTTCATGTCACTCCATAGTCAATTTTTCGAGTGTTTTTCATTGGAAATATGTCACGTGCAATAGGTGCCCCATCTATAAAGGACTAACATATCATTTTTCTTCCAATTCCGCTAGCCCAAATCTACTTTCCACTACGCTGGCTAATCCTTCCCATCAATGCCTTACTGTGTGTAAAATCAGTCAAAACATTTACATAACATGAAGCGTTACTGACAAGATTGGTTGTCATTGCCTCATGATCGATACAACACTGTTTGCATTCCTCCTAAATCTCATTAACAATAGAATTTTCTTCATGTTCATTTTCTAGCGACTATAATTCCTCAAGAGACTTATACCTTTTGGCCTCATTAATTTCACGGACCTAGCTTTATTTGCAACTCATTCAAATATCTGTCTAGCCTCTGGTTTCATAAAATTTATGTATTTCATCATAGGGGGTCTAGACATTAAAAGTAGATGATAAATTATGGTAGTAGTTGATCGATGACGACCAATTGTGGGTGTTCCAAGAGAGAAAGGGATAAAAAAGTAAGCAAGAGAACATTTGATGTTACAGGATTAGTGGGATTGGAATGGAAGTTGACTTGTAACCTTTTATAAGCGGGGTGTGACCTATTTCAATTAAACAAAAATACTCAAAAAGTTGACCTCCACAATCTTTAGCCACTATCCTCTCCTACTATTTACACCTCCCTCTTACTTGTCATCTTCACCACCATCGTCGCTACCACCATCCACCATAGCTGTCGCTACCACCGATGATGCCACCACCACTATCAACTTTTGTCACCAGCAAGCAATCTCTATTGCCGACACCATCGCCCACCACCACCGCTGTCGCGGCCACCACCACCCACCACCACTACATTGCCATTGCAGCCACCACCACGCATTGTCACTGCAGCTAGATATGGGCCCTTTGGGCCAAATTTGCTATGTGTTGTATTTATATATGTACATTTATATCTATCTATATATATGTATATGTGGGTGTGTATCATATATATATGCACATGTATATAAATGCATATACATATCATAAAATTTTAACTTTTTTAAGTTCTTTTTCAACTTTTTCCTTCTTAAACATTTTTTATACCTTTTTTGACATTTTTTACATTTTAAATTTAAGTTAGCATTTTCATTTCCCAAGTCAATAGAAGGCACACTTTTGGCATGCCAGCTCAGATTCTGGAGCTAAAAAATAGAGCTTCGGCAAGAAAGGACCATAAGTGTAAAACTAATGTAAACTAAAATTCAAAATCTAAAGGATACTAGACTAAAAGCAGAAAGTGGCAAACTTAAAGGACAAAAATATAATTTTCCCAACTTTTTTTCCTATTATGTTAATGAATTTCTATTATTAAATATTTCTGTTATTAAATATGTTTGATAACTCTGATTGAATTTGTTTTATAATAACAATTTACAATATATAGGTGACAATGTGTAAATGATAATGGTTCTCAAATCATCCTCCCTAACAATGTGCAAATGACAATGGTTCTTAAGTCGTTGTCCTTAAAAATATGTAGATGACAAATGGTTCTCAGAAATTCTCAATAAATTTTCTCAAATTCTATCAGGAATAAAGGAATATCAAAACTCAAAAGCACTAAAAATGCCATCCAAAGATGACCTAAAACGTCTTAGCCACAAGATAATAATACCATATGACTATAATCTTGGGAGAACCGAAGGGTCATATAATATGTGCATAACCTCAAATTAACTAGGAAATAGAATAGAGAAACCTAAATCACAAAGAAAATTAGGAAAAAAATAAGAGGACCTTTTTTAAAAGTCTAAACAAAATAGAATTTTGTCTTCAACAAAATTCTCTCTTTTCTTTCATGGGGAATTTCACCACACTAGGAAAATTGCTCTTTTGGTCTCATAAGATATGTTCATTTTCAATTTTAGTCCCAAACCAGTCAAGTTCGAGGCTTTTAGCCCCAATTTGTCATTTTCACAACACTTTTGGTCTTTTGTTTCCATTTTCTATTAAATTTCTAACAGCAAACACACTGCCATCAGGTGACACTAGGAGAAATTGCAGTTTTCGTCCTATAGGATTTTTCCGTATTCACTATTAGTCGCAGCCTATTCAGGCTTGACACTTTTAGTCCAAATTTTTCACTTTTTTAGTTCTTTTGGTCTTCAGCATCCCTTGTGCTTTTTAGGTGTGGAAACACTTATTATATTAGGATATATTTTTATAGGAAAAATTTTATTTTTGGTGCCACTAGATATACCCCTTAACACATTTGATACCATCATTTTTTATACATACACATTTGGTGCCACATGATATGATTTTATGACAAAAATGATACTTCAATTAGTTTAATCTAATAGAAGTCTAATGTAGCTGTTAAGGCACATTTACCTTAAAAAACCTTCTTTCCAAGTCAACCTAGTACAACCAAATAAGCTTTTCTTTGAAAGGAAACCTATATAGCCATTTTGGAGGGAAAGTTTCTCACCTTGTCATCCCTTTTAATAATTGTACAACCCTTTACTTTTCCAAAAAAATAAAAATAAAAAAATAAAAATGAAAACCCATGAAGAACGAGAAAAACTCGAATCTTCATCCAGTGCCAAGCTCAAATAGATAGGTGTAATAGATAGGGAAAGTAGTAATGTACAGTGCATCCAAAACAGAGGCAGCACATACAAAATAGGGGCATTCCACATTTGCACTTTGTATTGCATAAACTTTAAAAAAGACAAAGGGAAGAAGAAGAAGAAGAAGAAAACACCCTTATTCATTTAGTGACAAGGTTAAAAACTCTTTTTTTGTGTCTTTCTTCTCTTTTTTTCTCCTGGCCTCCTGAAACTCTTATTGCTTTTGTAGCGACCCATCGTGGGACTATGATTTATTTATATTGATATGAATGAAGTATTTAATTCATATCTAGCCAAATTCTCAAATTAACTAAAAAGGAAATTGAGGGTATTTAATTTACTACTTTCTGATTCTCGAAAATATAAATAACTAATGAGGAAATTGATTTTCTGGTCAAACTTGTATTTACACTTACACATCTAACATTATATGTATTTTTCAAAGTATAAATATAAATTACATACTACTTTACATTGCAATTTTGGAGGGAACTAAATTGCTAATTTTTTTGCAACATATATTTTTATATATGTATATATATATTTCAAACTTAATGTAGTAAAAAAAATGATGCCATAATATCATGAAGAAAATTAGTGATTTTCTTTGGATAAGTTTATATGTTGATTGCGGTTAGTCTATTTTATTAAATATTACAAACATTTTTTACATTTCACAACTATCTAGTAATTTAAATTTCTCATTCAATGTCTAGCGGTTTTCTTATGTTAATACTGATGTCATGATACAACTTTATAATACATCATAGTAAATGTAAAAGCTAAATTTTAGGTACACAATCAAGTTGCTCCTTCTTATAACTCCTAAATTTTATTTCTTTTCAAATGCATATTTATAACCTAAAACCTTCATGGTAAGACCACAGGCGACTTTAGAACATATCTGCATATTAATAAAATAACAATAAGTTTCAAGTAAAATTTAGTGAATGATTTAATAAAATATTTACCTTAATTTGTTGCCTTGCAATTATCACCTTTTTGTCTTACCCGTTGAAGGAAAATGTGATAATATCCAAAGCTTAATTTCATGGTTCAAAATATATAATTTTTAGTCTCCTACCTTATATCTTCTTATATGATAACAAATATATGACCTTATTCCTTCGATTTTCAATCCAAGCGGCCAACTTGGTTGGATAAAAATAATAATAGGCACGG